>JBCAUA010441393.1:0-17679 GCA_038406235.1 Peronia verruculata | reverse complement strand
TTCTCAACGTTCCAGGGGTGACATCTCTTCTCTCCCTCTACTTACTCCTGTCTTCTGTCCCGGTCTCATTTCACTTTATGGCCTATAAACGTGTCTTACAGTGCTCGGCGCAATATAGCCATGATCATGCTGATGTGCCATTGAACACACAGACAAACAAGATACAAAATCCACAATACAACACATTCACATTCATCTTACACTCGGCATGTGCCTTAACACTTCACAGTGTCATAACCTGTAACAGTAACATTTGCTGTTGTTGTTTTTACATTTCTGTAGATCTATCTATGGTAGGCATTTCACGTGAGGCTGATTCAGAGATGCATGTATTATATAAATACCGTATAAATTAGATGTAAAGCTCCATGTCATTAATTGTATTTTCTGCCTTCCTTGGAATATGATTACAGCGTACAGTTGTTTTCGTTTGACCATAACAGTACAACTGGGCACGTCTTACAGTGTGTATTTTAGAGAGAGAGAGAGAAAAGAGAGAGAAAGAAAGAAGAGAAGGCAGAGTGAACATATTAGGAAAATAAAGTGTGCAAACAAGATTACATCATTTGTCTGTTCTTTGAAATAATAATTATGATATAGTAAATTGTAAAAAAAAAAAAAAAAATGTCGCCTGTAATCCACTTTCGTGTACCACAAAAATATGTTTTCTATCACAGATAGTTCGTTTACGCTCCAAGCTGATGCTGTTAGCAAGTAATAGTAAACATCACTAGCATGCTAAAGATGGTACATTTACGCTCCCAATGTTCTATTGCTTAGAGCGTAAATGAACTACCTCTGCCATTTTGGTACTTAAAACTGGCTCATAGACTCCAAAAAGTAGATGAGTGTGCTGCACAGGTGAGACGATAATCCCACTATAAAACTTAGTGCTAGTGATTTGTCAGAGTATACTCTAACAGGGTATATAACTAATATGTCGAAACGCCGCCGCTTTTTGTCTTAAACTGTATTAATTGTCATAATTTGCCTCAGTTTTACATACTTTTTTTGCAAGTGGATTAAAATTCATGCCAGTGGAAAAGAGTTTTCACACCGTAAACGTTTAAATAGAGCTCTTCTTGACCTTTCTAAGCATACCTTATACTGATGTGTTTCATCCCTTCATAACATCATATTTGTACATTAAAGTCTGCAAAAAAGTCAAAACGTTGCTGACCAGATCATGATAGGAGACAACTATTTCACCCGTAGATTCTCAGATACAATGGGCTGGTCATACCTGAGTGCATTTGACGCCTCTCGGCAGCCACCCTGACACCAAATTTTATTACCCTCGGTCGAAAACTTTCTGTCCGCCTAGAAACAGCCGTGTCAGGTGACACTAATGGTGAGCGAAATACAAGTGCCAATCATGGAAAGCTTTCTTCTTCTTATTTCTGTTCCACGCACGTTAGCGTTCCTGAATCGAAAAACTTTCACCATACTATTGCTGATCACTTTTCTGATGATGATACTTTATAGCATGTGTGTTGTTCAACTTTTGGATAGCAATATCAAAGTTGAGGTGAACTCATGGCTCGACTGACGGGATTGCACCAGACGATCGAGTAAAGTTGTGATGGATGTCTAGATCTAGATGTATAGCCTACTTGTATCAGATTTTTTCCTGATGCAGAAACCATTCTGACGCTGAAGGTGAGCTTTAAGCTATATTTTATCATATCTGATTGTTTCTTTGCAGATCTAAGCTTAGTTCTATCCTAGCCTGATCCACCAATTCTAGCATAATATGAAAAAGTGACACATTTCAGGGATCACTCAACATGACTGACAAAAGGTCATGACCTCCTGTGCCTTGTACACATCATCATATTCATCACTTTTTAAAGTGAACCCAGGGCAAATAAGTTGGAAGTCAAGCGGGCGATTATGAGTTACGGCCATTTCTAACTATTTTCCAACAGAGATATCAATTTCTTAATTTTTTTCCCACTAAAAGAATGTAAAGTTTTTAGTTTTGTGAGAAAAATAAGAATGTTGGTATCTGAGTTGGAAAATAGTTAAAAACAACCATTAACTCGTAATCGCCCAGTGCAACTTCCAACTCATTTTCCCCCAAGCATAAGACATTTTACTTTTTCTCCCTCACAGAAGCTGACCATATGGCAAACTGGCTGGAACTACATTCTACTATTTAACCAAACATTACTTCCTGTTCATCAAATTGACTCAGTCTCACATTAATTCTGAGATTATATGCCACCTGATTTTGACACATCATTGTTTCTCAAATTCTTTGATCCTTAGAAAATAATGCTGTGACGAATCATGTTCCCCTCCCAGAGGTTAGTGGGATACAGTTATTTGTCGCACACAATGTCCACCAAACCACTCCCTGGTTTCAAAAAGTTGTAATTTCTAAAGTAATTCAAATATACTGATAATTATGAAATACAACACGATGAAATCAGGCCCTTGTCAAATTTTGAGCATATGGGGTTATTGGTAGCACTTTAAGACTATTCATTTCCTTTACTGTATGTGATATTGGCAATTAAAAACAATGGGAGTGACCTGTGGCTGCAGCTGAATTTAGTAAGAAAAGGGCCCATCACTTTTGTTAACCCTTATTTATCCTTATTAGGCCATGCCACTAAATGTTTGGCTTTTACTCATCTATTTCAGTGAATTTAACTCTGAAATGCATTTTTATATTGATATAGATGGATCCTGTGAAGAGTAAAAAAACTGAGTTAAAATTCATTCACTTTTCAAAAATAAGTGATTTCTTTGATCGCCTCTGTTTGACAAGCACCTGATTTCACCGTGTCAGGTCTCATATGATATTTACAGATTACCTCATATGTTTAAGCGATTTTCTGAAACCCCAGATTAACTGGAAAAATGGTATCACTGAAGGGGATCCTTCCAGATATACTGCATTGAACCTGGAGAGAGCTAGACATTGTCACACTGATTTTTGTAAATAACCGCTGGACTCAATGGTGAGTCTAGATCTTTGACTTTTGAGTGTGTAAACGCCATTCAAGATCCCAATACAACTCGACGTTGCCATTGCCCATTCGTATCTTTCCTCCAGGCATGCACACAAGACATTCATACTTTCGTTTTCTTCGTTCCGCAAATGTATCAAAACATCTGCAGCCAGCAAGACGTTTCTGACCATCAAAAAGTTCATTCTTTCTGCCGAAGTATGAAATTCCCTGACTGATAACTTGATCTAATTCTCCGCGATATCCATTAGAATTATGACTAAAACTGGCGCCGTCGAATTGCACTGGACCTGCAGGCCTAGACTAGGCAAGCCTAGATCCACAGGGAATGAAACAAAGAAAAATTATTGACATCTGGGCATCCTTGAGTGGAAACAATGTTACGGCAAATACGGAGTGACTGTCGGATGCGTCCCGGAGGGGGGATAAATGAAAAAAAAAAAAAAAGGCTCTGTTCTAACAATCGGTCACTGAATGAAATTGACCAGCCGTGCAAAAACATAAGGACTTTCCAAGGACTTTGGCAACAATTTCAAAATTCAAGGACTTTTCAAGACCTTAAATTTTTTTCTCAAAATTCAAACACTTTCAAGGACTTTCAAGGACCGTACGAGCCCTGAATCTAATCAACTTATACCATTTGAAACCAATTTTTAAGGTTTTTTTTTTTCTTCACAGAACCATTCTATATTAATCTTAAAATGAATTTCAGAGTTAAATGTGCTGAAATAGATTGATCAAAAGCCCAAAAATTGTGATAAAGCGGGATAGGCTAACATGAATAAGGATTTACAAAAGTGGTTGGCCATTTTCTCACTATTTCAGATGCAGCAACAGGTCTTTGCCATCATCTTTAATTGCCAATAGCTCCATTTCTACTAAGGTAAAACAAACTTTTTTCACGCACAGAAAGAGAAATGAATATGTTCAGCATGGATATCAGTAATTGCGTATGCTTGCCTGATTTCATCGTGTCACATTTTATGTGTATGAAATCATGCGACTGCAGCAACAGAATGTAAAAGAAGATAACAATAAAGCTACATGTCATATCTATTTGAAATCAGAGAGTGTTTTGTGGACCCTGCGTTTTCACAAATCAGGAGAGTTTTACAGAAAGGTATAATAATCTGAGGCCAAGGGTCATCGGCACCAATGCCATGTAAGAGTGGTGGATGTGTACTGACCCACAGCTTCCTCCAAAGTCATGCACTTGACATGTGCCAAGGCAACATCTCGCACATCAACCATAGCGAGGAATAGGCGAGGCACAGCTGGCATCTCTCGCTGCAGCAACCTTTTCACCAACTGATGATGACAGGGAAAAGATGATGGCAAATGATGATGATGATGATGGCAATAAAACTGTGGCATTTCACATCCAAGCACAGGCATGCAGTCAGTTGACCTAAGAACACGACAAAACTGGATCATGACAAGATAATTCTTCACTGTCCACAAGGGTACACTGTTATCCCTAGCAAGCAAAACAAGTTGGATAAAATTAGATGACATAAAATAATTAGTAACTGCCTATGGCTCTTTAATCTGTGTAACATAAACACAGAACCTGCCCAATATGTTCACCCTTATTTGAGAAGGCTAGATGTCAGGCATCATTTTCAAGAAGAGAGGAGCAAGTAATCTTTCTCATCCAATATTAAGATTCAAACTTGCAAACGTTTCACACTGTCATTATGAGGTAGATGCTGAATCCCTCAGCAATCCCCAACCACAGTGTCCCCATCTCAAGTGCATTACATGAGATGCACACCTATATAGTATGACAAAATACAAAAAATGCCAACTGGCAAAAAATCAACACCTACGTCTGTGCTTGAGCCAGGAGTCCCATGAAGAGGAGGACCAATTACAAAAGTTGGGTTGACAACAGCCAACTCAAATCTCTTGTCAACTGGAAAAAGAAAAATATGATAACGACAATGCTTTGTTGCCCTGAGGAAGAGTCAATTTGACTTGAAAATTTGGCATTCACTTTTAACATTAAGATGAAGTTGTTTATATGTCATTTGCTTTTGTTTAATCATTTCAGTACTTGCCGGTGGGACCGTTGTTTTTTTTTTTTTTCTATTTCATAAAATGATGATGGTGATATAAATGATAACAATAGAAATAATAACTCACATTTGCTTAGTGCAGCTTCTACATAAAATCCCTGTTCAGACAAAGTAATGTTGTTCCACAATTATTTGAACTACTGATTGAGGCTTTTTGGTTCAATGCCAGCCACTACCACCATTACACAAGTAACCTGATTAGCCATCAATATGAAAACATTTCAAGAAGACATCTGACAAATCATTTACATTGATATCTGCTGTGCATTTCATAAACTACATTCTAAAACAGTTATTATAAAATGCCTTAACAGAAAAAACTGCCTTAGAACCAAATACTCTATTGGATCAGTCATTTTGAATTTGTTTTTCTTAATACAAAACAAAAGTCTGTTCTGATATGAAAATTTACCCTTATTGCAAAAGGCATTTGCTTCCCCAATCATACTTTGCTTCTGTATTACTATCTCTTTCCTACCCATGACCAAGCTAAGGTAGGTCTAACAATTTAAAAAAAAAAAAAAACTTGGTGATAAGTACAGCACCTAAACCTAATAAAAAGAAGCTGTGAGCATATAGTAGTCGGGCATCCAACTGCCCCTTACTCGTCGCTTATAGCCTTGGTCAGGTCCATAGTATATCATAAGAGAGTGTGGCATAATATATGACTGTACGAGATTACTACACTTATTTACAGTCTGGAACCAAGCTCTCAGAGGATGGCCTTGATAACTTCAAACTCAACCAATAGAGTTCAGCAAGATTTTGGGACAAATTCAATGGGGCTTCCCGCAGAAAGTAAGTTTCCAACCTGGAGGTGAGGCAGACAGGCGATATCCACAGCCTCTCGACTAGGCAAGGTAAGAATAAGATATCAAATGCTTTTGACATTAGAATAAGGCTTAAGTTATTTGACACAGCAGGCTGGGTAGGAATGGCCTAATTAATGCTTATGCAGTTAGCTGGTATTATCAGTTTCGTCTTTAGGGTGTCAGTTTTACACTCCAAAATACTATCTGGATGCCCAGGCTCTCAGCATTTCAATACAAGTCAACAAAGTCCTGTTTCCTAAAACCATTTCTGTCTCGCTCATAAATAATTTTGTTGCTCTTAAACAAGATTTGATCTTGAAGTCCCTGGTCACGATGGAATACAATAATTTCATAAAATGTTGATAACTTACCAGCAATCAAGTACATAAACGAAATCACAATAAGGCGAAGTGCTACAGCTTACATGATTTTGTCTCATTTTCAGTCTGAGCCAAAGGTTTTTATTTTAGCCCTGAAGTATGTCAGTCTCTTTCCCACGTAATTATTAACACTAACCACTACTCTTATTGTTTGTAGAGTATCTAGGTTCAATCTGACATTCATAGAGAAGAGTTTTCATCATAAATTTCCTACCCATCATAACAGGGTCATGCCAGTAAGTATGGTAAACTTTCACATGTCGATGGAATTTTCCCAAATTTTGCTGAACTCTAGTCACAGTGTACACTCGAAGTCACTCTCATACTGAAAGCAGTGAAGAGTCATGAAAGTGACAAATCAAACAGGCTACAGGGGATCAATCTAGATGTAGACCTAAAATGTCAATACCTAAGCAAACAATTATAAAATTTACCAGTACACTCCCTGTTTCAAATCACCTTCTTTTTGGCTATCCCGAAATAGTGTTAATAAGAAATCTTTTCCATTCCTGATGAATTTCATTTTAAATCTTTTAGTCAGTATTTGGCTTGACTAGAGTTAATCAAAACTTTTATACAAATATTCGAAATGATGAAAAGTCTGAGACCTACTATTGAGAGAATAAGGTTCAAAGTTATTCATCATGTGACTTTCTCCTTGTCAGGTTTCTGACATGTATTTGTGTCTCAGGGCAAGGCATATGCTATAAAATTTAGATATGTCTCAAAACGATGAAATCAGGTGATGGTCAAATGGTGAGAGTTGTTGGTATCGCACTAAAGCTTATTCAGTTCCCTCTCTGTTGGTGAAAAAATCTTTGTACGCCCTTATGTACAAGTCAAATATGGGCAATTAAATTGAGCGGAGGTGGCCTGTTGATGCAGCTGAATTTGATGAGAAAATGGCGGCCACGTTTGTTAATCCTTATTAATTTTCATTCAGGTCTCATCACTAAATTACAATATGTGAATTTTTACTCAACATATTTCAGCAAATTTAACTCTGAAATGCATTTTAAATGGACATAGAAGGTCTTGTAAAAAAACCAAAAAAAAATGTCTTGAAAATTTTCTCACATTATTTCCCTGGTCGTTTTGACAAGCGCTTGATTTCATCGCTAACATGTCTAATATTTATGTGTCTTCTGGCAGTGTTATTTCAGATGCACACCAATGTCTATCAGTGTCTCTGAACAGGGCTTTTCAAGATATTTCTGTGACGTGGGTTAATATTTCCTGTGATGGAATGCACAAATGACACACTGCTTCTGGTACCTGGCATCTCCTTCCAGAACTCCCACGCTGCCCTCTCTGCCAGAATCTTGCTCTTCACATACATCAACAGTCCAGGAGTCTTGTCATCCATCCAGTCCTTTTCTGTGTAGGGGACAGTGTTTCCCCCGCAGGCTAAATGTCATGACAAAAAAAGAAAAAAACCCAACTTTTTTTTAAAAATTAGCTCTCGAGAGAAAGTGTCAAGATTACTTTACCAAACACTATTTCTAGTCTCTCAAAACGACCCAACCTAGCTTGAAGTCTTGTCTATTTACTATGTCTGACCTTTACAATGCATTCTTCCCTGGACATCTCTTTAATTAACAAGCCAGGCAACTTGTACCACTGATGCCTGATCATAAATTGTCGCCCTAGAATTAAATTGTTTTAACTGCAACAATTTTATGGTGTAGATAGGACATTTGAATTCTGGTATGATGAAATTTTGGTGAAAATCAGTCAGATTGGATGACCCCTGCTGAACTTTGTCAGCACAGTCCTCACAGATTTAGTGGCCTTTTCTTAATTTGGCTGCTTTTGTGCATCCTCATTTTCTTTTTCTTTTTTCTTTTTTTTTTTGCATGACATTCAAATTTAAAGAATGTTTTCACATTTCTGATTTATGTTTTATTAATTACTGTCTCATTTTACCACTATGAGTTATAGACTATGAATAAATTTTTTAAAAGTTGACAATTTGGCCTCTTTCTGGCTATGGCAAAATGTTCTAAATGTGCTTATTGTAAACAGTCTTCGAAGACTATCAGTGTTCAGCCTGAGTTATAAGGATGGCTACAACTGAAAGGCATTGTCTTTTCCCTCAATCATTACTCAAAGTCATATCTAGACATTATTATGTTCGATAGTGTCAAAATTATAAAAGCTCATATCAAACTACTAATCTGTATCTCTACCTGTTATCACAGAAATTGAGCTTGTCAATACGACTCTCTTAACGGTTCCTGATTCTGCTGCAGCTCGCAAAACATTCAAAGTGCCATCAACTGCTGGTTTGATGACCTCGTTTTCATTTCTGGGGTTGGCGATTGGGAAAGGGCTGGCAATGTGCTGAACGTAGGTACAGCCTGTCACAGACCTACTCAAAAAGTAAAGAGACTTGTTAAAATAAAACAAAAGATATGTTTCAATTAAACTGCTCTCTTTTCTAGTCTGCACTGTAAAGATCAAATTTTTTTTTTACTTTCCTTTTCGCTCTTATGTTTTGATAATTTCAGATTCATGTGTGTCCAGAATAACTTACATGGCAGTATGGAATGTCTTTCATAAAAAAATATTCTGATCACTGTCAAATATTTATGCATTTAATTTTAGATGATAGTTTTACAGCTGAATTAAGAGAGTGGATAGACTTGAAGCAATTAGGTTTCTATGAAATAAATCGACAGTGCATGTTTCCATCCACCAAATTAGAAGTCTTGTTTTGTTTTGTTTTTATTTCAAAGAAGACACAAGATATAAAAACTGATTCTGCACTGCTGGAGTTAAAAAAGTGAACACATCCAGCAAAATGCTTGTCATGACATGAGATGCAATACAATGAAATCAGGCTCCTCTCAAATTTTGAGCATTTGGACTTATTATTGATACCAGTGATAAGCTTATTCATTTCCCTTTCTGCGTAAGAAAAACATTTTATTCTACCTGAAGTAGAAGTTGAGCTATTGGCAATTAAAGACGATGGGGCAGACCTGTTGCTGCAGCTGGATTTAGTGAGAAAATGGCCAATCACTTTTGTAAATCCTTAATAATTATTGATCACCCATGCCACTAAATTTTTGGGCTGTTACTCAATCTATTTCAGCAAATGTAGCTGTGAAATGCATATTTAGACTGATATAGAAGGGTTTTGTGAAGAAAAAAAAAAATTGCCCTTACATTCGTTCCCTGTTGAAAAACATGTCATTTCTCCATCCATCTCAGTTTGACGAGTGCCTGATTTCATCATGTCATGACTCATATGCTTGTTTGCTTAAAGAAGTTTGTTCAACAATCTTTGCGTCTTGTAATGGGATGTGATTAGGCTAACAAAAAAGCAGGCCGCATTGGCTGACAATGTAAAATCAAAGAACCTTGCTGGTACTGCATAACTTAATTTATGTGCTTAGCTGACAATTCAAAATGGCAGCCCTAATATCATCTGTAATCTGCTCTGTATTCATTCTCATTCCGTTTTCCCATTTTCACTGACCCTCTCCAGGACTCTGCGTCCAGCAAGTCTGCCTCCACCAGTTCCAGCCTGTACTTCGCATTGGGACAGATGTTATACAGGTGTTTGACTTTCTTCTCATCCTTCAGACTGCGGACAGTTCCTCGCACACGATAGCCATCCTCCTGAAGGAGCTTGACCACATGGCTAGCTATATAGCCACTGGCTCCACTCACCAAAACCACTGAAATATGCAGGAATTATTGAAGTTTCAAGATAAACCTGTCAAGTAAAATATAGCCTACTTCAGTCATCATGTCAAATGCAGTTTTCTACATTAGACAGTCTAGTATTGTTTTATTCGCTTTGCTTGGAATTCAAAATGTGCCTGCTCCATGTCTTCCACAGTTAAAGAAATGGCATAATCAGCTGATGCTTGTACATCGTGAGCAGTGCAGACCAAATTTTCGAAAGCAAACTCAAGCCAAAGTCAAAACCCTGAAAAACTTTCTTTACACAAAACTAAAGAGCACCAAGAAAACTATTTGAACTTGAGCATCAATGTATTAAGATCTACAACACTACATCTAAATAAATATCATAGTTCTGAGCTCTATTTGACTGACAGAAAATGGCAACAATACAGGCCCATTGGAATGAGTAATAGGTCTTGATGTAAACCTATACCCTCTTAACTTTTATTTTCACTCAAGTGCCTCAAGGATCTAAATTTAGGACTGGAACAATAAGATAATGCAACTGAACTAGATCTAGTCTATACAGTTCAAACTACAGTGATTTGATCCTAGATCTCATTCAAACTAACGCTACATTTCAGTTACTAATGTTCATCATTACACTCAGCTGAAGCGGACGGCTAAGGCTTAAAACCTGGGCCTAGGCTACTTACAATCCTTGTCTGACATCTCCGATCTGCCCTGGAAATACTGCACTTCTTTTCTGTCGAGCACTCTGAAGCAAGCGGCAGCATTATCTGAACTATGCAATCTGACAAAGGATTTAAAAATAAGAAAAAGAAAACACACAAAAAAAATAATAACCGCAATTATTGTGTCAACTGCCAAAGAAGAGTACTAGAAATCTAATAGCTGTCTTTTTGGTAAACAGGAAAACAGCGGTCGTTTCCAATGGAATAAGGAGGGGGAGGGGGATGACACCCGCACAGCATTAAACCGCTGTAGACTATATCTATCTGACGAGTTTGCATGGATCGACAACACACAAGATTGATCTCTTTTTTGTTGTTCTTGTTGGTTTAAACGAACATTTCAAACCCAACTTGGATCAACAGATGTAAACAAAAGGCTTGGAGTGACATGCGCGGACGTTGGTTTCCGGAAGTGGACCATAATATCGTGGTAAAGATTCGTGATTATTATGCCGGAGCCGGCAAGGAGCCGGTTCATGGCAATGACCTTTAACACAACGCCTTTTTCCTGAAAATAGTGTATGGAGAAAATTCTGACATATTGATAGTTTAGCAAGTTACAGTAGTAGTAGCATCAGTAACGTATGATCATTTAATACTAAATGTACCGTCTTTAGTGACAGTATTATAGTAGGTTAGTGACCGCTGAAGTATCAGTAACAATTAATGGGCCTCACAGTATCTACAGGTGCGCACCAATACAATGTACAGCAGAGTTTGTTTTTCTTAAGCCTCTCAATCCTAAGAGATAGGATTATCTCGGCTTTTAGAAGTTGTAAATTTTTGCTGAAATTTTTGTGGGTAGAAATTTGGAATTTGGAAATTTGGCCCGGACAGCGACACTCAGGCCTACTCTTACATTGATTTTGAACTGCCAACGGTTCTTTAACGTGCGTAACGTACACACGGGACCTCCGAAATATATTCGCCCTTATTCGAGAAGGCTAGACGTCGGGCTTCCCTACTATCAGGAAGCCAGGGACCATTGAGTCACTGAAAAAAAATGCGGGTTTTCGATCTTCGTGTTCTGTCATCCTCCGATGCAGAACCCGCGAGTCGATCCTGGCCGCTCCATAAGCAGACGCCATACCCATTGAGCCACTGCGTCCCCTCGTGTACAGCAGAGCCCTCAGATCCATAGTATTTATAACAGTGGTCCCCAACCCCTGGGCTGAGGAGAGGTACCGGTCCGTGGATCATTTGGTACCGGTCCGCACTAGAAATATTTAGTTATTTCTATTTTTAAGAGAGTTTATGTTTCTTTTGAGCAGCATTTTGCCCGTGTATAAGAAATGAAGAGAGAATTCTCTTGCCAAAGAGACGACACAACTCAGCAGTGAAGCGCTTTGGCAAGAGAATTCCCTCTTCATTTCTTATTTCTATTTTATTTACTATCAGATTCGAGCAAATTTTTATTTTTAAATGAAATCTCTTCACATGTTTGTTTCCATCTCTTTTTTCAGTAATCTATAGCTTTTGAGTCCAGGTGATAATTAGCGGTGATGTATGAGATCGTTTAGAAGATTATCTGCCCTTTCCAAAAGAGGGACTCGTGTAAGGGGAGATTATTTTGACCGGACTGTTACTTCCCTTTTGCCAGACAAACGATATGTTGAGCAAGCCGTGTAAAGAGGAAAAAAAAAAAAAAAGACTGTTACTGTTTGCCATTCGAAATTATGATCGCCAAAAAAATGATAAAATTATAAAAATAAGAAGGAAACATTCTCTTTACGTCATAATTTTAGAGGAGAATTTTTCATGGGGTATGTTTCAGCAAAGGGCCCAGTCCTCTTTGCGCTGTCTGCTCAATCCCTCTTTTGTCTGGTAATAGGACTATGGAGCACAACGATCTCCTATGGAGGTCACTCCTTCAGTACCAGTAGCGGTCTACTTAGGAACAGACCGATTCTCTTGTGTTATTTTATCAATCGAAGTGGTGTTCAAAATACTGCCTTGCCTTGCCTTGCGTCGATCCTTTGTCCGTAGGGACACCTCTGTAGTCTGCACAACCAGTCTTCCCCATCCATCCCGGCACTCTGCTCTTCTCAAGACGTCTTCCAATTCTAGGCCTGTCCACTCCATGATGTTGTTTTCCCATCTCTTTTTCTGTCGACCACTCCGTCTCCCACTTCTCATTGTGCCTTGCAGGATTGCTTTAGCGAAGCCTGCTGAACTGTGCCTTGCGGTCATTATATCACATCAAATTAGATATTCTATATTTCCGAAGGTCTGCCAGAATTTCGCGACACAGCTTCAGGACAACTTCGAGACAAACTAAAGAGACCATCCTTAAACCATCGGAGGAATTACCATATCTCTGGGAGACCCAAAATGCCTGATAATTTTGGAAGCTTGGAAGAGTCTTGGCTCTTACATGGATATGACGTATACATGAATATTTTCAGACTTTCAAAGTCAGTTTCTTCCATATCTGGCAAACAAAGTAATACGCAATTTGCTTCAGCACTGATATAGCACTCTATAGCACGATCTAGCTTCCGACAGTTTAGAATAGACATGGCTCTTATGCATAGCACTCTATAGCACGATCTAACTCCCGAGAGTTTGGAATAGATATGGCTCTTATGTGACTGTCATAATGTTCGTGAGCGTCCGACAGTTTCACCGTTTTCTTCAGCCTTTCGCAAACAAAGTATTGAGTCATTCAGTGCAGTTCATCACTTGGGTACTCTAATTTCAAAAGGTTAAAAAAGAGGACATGTAGATGATCGTGATAGAAGTAACGGGCCCCTGTAGAACGATGTTCGAGGGGAAACGGCTGAGTCATTCAATCCTGTGGAGTTACAAACGACTTCTACTGACAACAGTAGGCATGAAAATTGGGAGGTTGGTGGAAGATCGGCACGGAGCTCGGGCGATGAACTTTCGGAATTGTTACAGTTCGAAGAAACAACTTTTCCTGGGTTTAGAATCATGCCAAAAATGGAGAGAGATAACATGGTCTCTGATGTTGCTCTTTGACATTATGTAGTTAGTATTCGTTTTATCTTTTTTTTCCTGATGATGAGCCAACTTGGCCCACAATTTGACACTCCCGATCTGCATGTTTATTCTAATGCAAAAATTTTGATATAACTACCGAGTCCATATTGTATTGTATTTCAAGACATTTCTACAACATATTTTAAGAAGACGATAATTCATATTACATAGGCATACTCATACATATATTTTTTGAAAAACAACCACGAAAGGCAACATTTCACCAATATACTATGACATGACTTTATCATTTATGAAGAGGATGTCAAAATTTCGTCGTGCTGTGCTCTGTTTTGATAACGCAATTACTCATCAGTAAATATAGGTGCACTGCCAACGTAAACAAGGCCGAACAAAAAAGATTAAAGTGTTACACTGGCAAGTCAGAGCTATACTTTTTGGCCTAGCCCGATAATTAACTCTGGATATAAAAAGCCGAGAGAGCATCCACATATCTATGATGAAATAATTTCACATTCTGAGGCTCTCAGTATGGGCGCCGAAATATGAAAGTAAAAAACACGAGCCCAATGTGGCCGGGTTCTAGAAGATGTCAGGAAATTAAAAGCCGAAACATCTGATGAAGGAACCCACTCTTCCTCTGAAGACCGTCACCTGTCTCGCCCCACCCGAGTTTTCCAACCACTTGGTCTGATTTCATCCTCTTAACTAGGATAGATCTAGTTGCTGTTTTGTTTTTTTTTTTCTTAGCCTTAAACTCCGTGTGGAGTCTTCGAGGCGCTTCCTGGTGGGTTGTGCACCGGACTTTTCCAATTCTAATAGTTGATGGTCAGGGCGTGGATGTCAGCCACTGTTCTCTTTGTCCATTCCCGAATAATGTCAGTCCACCTTATCTACGGCCTGCTCTAATTTCGCCATCCATCTCCTGTTCCTGTCAGTACCAGTATTTACAAGTTCACTGGATTTTGTAACACAGCCGTGCCATCTCACTTTTCTTTCGCTATCTCGCCAACTTGATTTAGATTTACATTCTTTCAGTTCGATCATTCAGTCACATCTTAGATTAGTCGTACATGAGCTGGGCCCTTTCCAAGTGGAATAAGTCTTGAGAATCCCAGTTATTATATACACGGGCTTCACTCAATGACAGGATAGATACAGAATAATATAAATATCCGTTTCAAGAGTACAAAAGATGGAAAGTGGGTTATTCTCCTTTACAAAGTGACAACGGAGAAGTAATCATAAAGCGTAAAATAATTATAAAGCGTAAACAATCGCGGCCTAAACGTTGCTGCAATGGTGCACAGGTTGATGACCAAACGTTCTTAAATCGCAAGTCACTACTTAATTATGCACAGCCCGTCAGTTTCTGAAAGTACTGGCTGGTATCAGCACAGAACATGAACAATAGGCTACGCGACCGATAGAGATTCTAATCTCGACCGAGGTCGCGACCTAAGAGACAGCTGGGCCATAGCTACCATAGATGTATAGCCCGGAATAATGGATGGCTAAGTGTTGGAATAATAATCACTGGAGATCTAGGTGTCCCTATAAACAGGCCAGGTAACCGGATTCATTTGAAGGCTGACAATAAATCGTGGCTTTAGAATTGAACTGTTTTCACTGCAACAACTTTATAACATATAGTTCGGACACTTTCATTCTGAGACGACGAAACTTTGGTGAAAGAGAATCAGATCGCGTGACTCATGTTGAACTCAGCATACATGGTGCTCACAGATTTGGCGGCCTTTTCTTAATTTGGCTATTGTTATAAATGTCTTATATATTACTAATATTTGAACCCCATGAATGTTTTCATGTCATTGATCTGTTTAATTTGTTTCTTATTTTTGCCACGTTATAATTTGTATGAATAGAATTTGGTAAGTTCAACAATTTTGCCTCTTGTTACTGATTATTTAAAGGATGTTTTAAATCTGGTGATGTCAGCCTTCAATGCCTACCGCGGGTGTTCGGCCTGGTATAGGGACAACCAGCTGGTAACTAATGTGTAAGGACAACAAATGTAAGTCTCTTAACATTTTATGCTGAGCCTTAGCTCGCCCATCTAAAAAGATCAGAAGGAACGACCACTCTTGCCCACAACAATGATTTGATCCAGTATCTTCAACGCACAAACAGCACAGAAGTCTTTAAATAACCAATACACATAAATTTGTATCATTAAAACCTCAGTCTAATATTTTTTCGTGTTGCATATAGATCTGTGCGACACAGAAATTGAGACTGAGTTATGCTATAGATCTATAAGATTACATAATAAGAAATAACTATTTTTCTAATATAAAAGTTAATTGGAGCTAATAAAGCATGTTTTTACACGACATTTTTTTTTTTTTTTAGGTCATGTGTTGTGGTGTGTTGTGTTGGGGTTTAACGATACATCAGCGAGATTACAGCTATATTGTGTCAAATGCGGTAAGATACGTATACACATCAAGAAGAAGAGAGAAACTAAAGCGGGACAGAGAGAGAGAGTCACGAGATGTCTCCCCTGGAATGTCGAGGGTGGCACTCCATGGGAGACACCCCACCGGTAGCGGGCTTACACCGCCTGCAGGTGGGAGCAGAGAACCTACTTATAAACTCCGCCCGCCCCCCGCGTTTTTTTCTTTCAAAGTTAGTGAGTGTGTCGGGGTCATGGAAGGTTATATACAAGAGTTCAGTTTTCTCCCATGTGGACATGTATGGTTCTATCCCTTGGTCTTCAAACCGGTCATAGGTTACTAACTGTGCTCAAATCGGTAACTTAGTAATGGTATCGGTGGTTCCTCTCGGCCTAACAGATAAACAATGGGCGATCGGTACAAATTTTGGCCTCGGCAGAGGGTGTGACCCCCAGGAAGATAGCTGGCCGGCCGTTTCAAGGCCTGTCCAAACAACGTGACCAATCGCACCGTGCGACCACTCGCTGGACGGTCAAGTATGACGCTGTACTGTGCCCTGGGAAAAATGGTGACCAGCACAGGGGGTCAGCCTTGGGAAAGAGGAACGCTAGATCACAACGGCCTGGGGTCACAGAGCTATCAGCTGACCCAGGGAAATATGAGGGGCCCATGGAAGAGATGCTGCTGCTGCTGCTGATGATGATGATGATAGTGATGATGTTGTTGATGGTATCAAATCCAACGACTGTACTATATTATTATTTATCATGCTGTTGTTGTTGCTGTTGTTGTTGTTGTTGTTATTGTAGTTGTACTTGTTGTCGTTGTTGTTGTTGTTGATTTGCAAGTGGTTGCCAGTCGACAGCCCATGTCTTAAAAATCACGACAATTATATAAACTGACTATGATGACGATAAAGACGATAAGCGAGATTATATAACAGTCAAATGCTGATGAGTAACCAAACACAAATAAATAATATCGGTCTACATACACAACATAATACTTATCACGCTATAATAATAACATTAATGACTGTCAGCTGATCCCTGTCTTTTATCTGGGCCATCAAGATTACTTGATTAGATCTTCAATCTTCTGGATAAGAATAGAGCACTCACAAGTATTCGAGACGCAATAACCAATAGAGTCATTATTTCTTAATATCCGATGATTGTTTATCAGGAAATTCACCTGATCTTTGTTATGGACAGCGAGCTCGTACTACCCTCCCGGTACGGTTTTGGTAAGCTTTTCAACCTCCTGTAGTGGTGGTTATCTCAGCTGGTCCTCAACCGTAGTAAAAAATAATACAACACTAAATTGTTAACTCTCCCTATAAATTTACGACTTCTCATTTTCAACATCAAACACATTCATGACAAGAAACATATATTTAAAAAAAAAAAAAAAATACAATCGATTCCACGGACAGCTGTTTCTAGAGGGCTATTGAACGTGATTTATTGGTTTACTTGATCAGCTAATCGCTTTTGTATTGACTGTAATCATGGTGTCAGATTTTCCACTAAAATTTAAAATTAATCCATACAGTTGTTGTCGTTGCTGTTGTTGCTGTTGCTGCTGTTGTTGTTGCTGCTGCTGCTGTTGTTGTTGTTGTTGTTGTTGTTGTTGTTGTTGTTGTTGTTGTTGTTGTTG
>JBCAUA010441392.1:0-33112 GCA_038406235.1 Peronia verruculata | reverse complement strand
ATCTTTTTGCTTTGAAAATGGCATTTTTCTCAGATCACAAAATTGAACACCATAGTGCAAAAGCATCATGAAAAATCCCTGCCATTGGCTTGGTCTTCCAAGGCAACCTCCACAGTTTCATTCAGAACTTTCTGAATGGATAACACTTTAGCTTGTGGCTCATTTCTGCTCTTTCTGATTCTTTTGAATAAGAGGAAAGGGTTCCATAGGGGAACCTTCTCTCGCCCATCTTTTTGACATCAGAATTAACCCCATCACAGATTATCTGGCTCAGGGAACCAGCTGTTCCTTGTATGTAGATTACTTCTTTGTGAGCTACAAAGCTCAAAAGATTCCTACCATAGAGAGGCAACTCTAAGCAACCCAAAGCACCCTCCAGGAATGGGTGGAAACCAGTAGCTTGGTTTTTTCCATTGCTGAAAACTGTAGCTTTTAGTTTGTGTTAAAAGAAATGTTACAGGGGTCAAGATCTGTTTCTTGCTAACAAAGAACAAATCTCTGTCAAGGATGAGGCCAAATTTCTGGGTGTGATATTTGGTTGAAAACTGACCTTAGTAACTCACCTCCTGTAGCACCCTCAAAATCTATCCAACGGGCATGCTGGCTGGGTACTGAGCCACATAGATAGTACAGGAAATGCAGCAGACTCCATCAACTAGTTTGGCTTGATGCTGGACAGCCTGGACAAGAGAGTCTCTCACCTAAATATCAAGCCAATCATCACTGAATATATCGAATGGAGATGGCAAGGAGGATGAGACTAAACTGAAGATAGGTCATACTCTACTCAGTCAGACCTAGGACCTTGGCCAGGAACTTCTCAGCCATCAAGATGAGACCAAGTGGTCCTCAACCACCTGTGTCTAGGTCACTCTCACCTCAATCATTCATTTCTCCTTAGAAGAGACATGTTACTGTCAACTGACAGTTTTATACTTACTTTTAGACTGCGCCGACCTCACAGATGCTCGAAAAGCCCTCTTCTTGAGTCACTCTCTGATGGATCTTTCTAATAAAATGAGTCAACAAATTACCCCGCATTTCTTGGGCCAATTGGGCCTCTATTCAAGACTGTGAAGCCATTAACATAAAAATTTGGAATATGAACAAGCAATCCACTGTATGTTTCATATATGATATTCCTTTTTAACTTTGCTTCACACTCTTTGATTGAAAAATTTTTATTAGTGCACATATAATTATATAAATCTTTGATATATTTTTTATTGAATTTTAACTCTTAAAAGTAATGTATTACAGTTAAATTTAAACTTTTGAAAGTATTCAGCCGTGCAAGGTGCAATGTAGCAGCAGTCATGCTGATGTGCTGTACAAGTTTGTCAGAAATGAAAAAACCAAGACCTGACATTTTGTTGCTTCATTCATTTTGTTTTATGGTTTTATCTTCCAGAGCTGTTTTTGTCTCATGAGGACACAGAGAAGCTGCATGATTTTGAGGAAGAATGCATGGAGGATTTGTATCGAGAGAAAGACCAGAAACATCACAATTCAACAGATCAGAGAATAAAGATCATCAGTGAAAGGTAATGTCAGCAACATATCTGACTAAATAAAACGTTTTGAGATATATAACCACATATACAATGTCATAGCTGAAACAAGGAGTGCTGCCTTGAGATTCAATAGCAGCAGAAAAATGAATGAATAGAAGAAGACATCAGTAAAAAAATAGTCCTGTGAAACAAAAGATCAGTGAATTGCATGTTGTATAGTAAAAGACTATGGTGTGTGCCACAGTTCTCAATATTAGTCAGTGGATTTGTTTTTGGCCAGTGATAGAACAAATGAAGAATGTCTTAAGTCACAAGTTGTTCTGAAAAAGTTGGTATTTTTGTTTATATTTTGACCATTATTGTTGGGCTAAAAAAATGGACAGAGAGACCAATCTTAGCATGGATAGCAGAGTAGGATTATCAGTTCTATGTTAAAAACACCAGGTGATCTGCAGTACGATGATGCCCTGATATTTTGTTCTTAGGGTGGAGAATATGTCCTTGCGTCTTGATGACATGAATTTGAAAGAGAATCATCTGCGTTTAACTCTGGGTTCTTTGGACCATCGCATGTCTCGCATTGATGACTTGGAGGAAAGCCTGCATGAAGCTATCAAGATCATCAAGCTGATGGCAAACAAGGGTGTGGGAGAAAGCGATGAGTCACTTGATGTAAGATAGAACTGTTGTCATTCTTTCTATGACTTAAGTGATCAAATCTCTCAAGGAATACATGGATTCATCCCTGGAATTAAACATTTATCACAATCAAGTTTAAATTTGCTTTGCAGTGAATAATTTTGCTTGGGTTGGTTGCACTCAGGATAAATCCCATCACATTTTTCTATTTTCCATGACATAATATTACTCATATCAACAAGCGCAGAAAATATATTGTTTGCCTCCTTTCTTTGTTTACTTGTTCGTTTTTAAATTTAGATAAAATCTGACTCTCACCTCTCATTAAGGCATTCATTGAGCATTACTATGTTGCATTTAACTATTTAATTGACATGAAGTTTCATTACAATCTTGCTGTAACAAAATTTTTAATATAAAACTGGTTCAAATTGCTGAGGAATTTTTTTTTTTTTTTTTAAATTTGGAACTAGTGGTGAGATGTTTCTTTTTAATTTTTTCTACAGGAAGGGGCAACTGATCCTCGCACGTACAGCAGCAGTAGCAGCATGGAAGGAGGATTCCGTCGTGCTCGCACTGTAAGTGTTGGCAGCTCCGAACCAGGTGACAGGCTTCAAGCATCCCCACAGCTGGTGCATTCCAAACGCAAAACACAAGCAGATCAACTGAACAGGTAGGTCTGTTGTTCAGCAGGAACATAAAAATTGGAATTTCCAGTAACTCTTCAAAGCAGGGCTAGATTATCTATTATATCCTCAGATAACACCCAACATTGCCTGCGGGAATTCTTTTGCAGAGCTGTTATCTTAGAATCTGTGACCTCCAGTTGAGATCTGCGGAGGAATTGAAAAATGGGGTCAGAAAAGAAAATTTACCCTGAAATAGACATTTATCTGAGGTAGCATTTGTTATGATTCATATGTTATAAATGTCCACCCCGAAATATATAATGGCATTATGCCTTGAAATCTCGAATTAATTTAATTATTTCCCGTTGTTGGAAGAAATGAAATGAAAACACGTTGTAGATCATTGCTATTCACACCTTTCTTTTCAGATTTACTAGCAGCGTGCGCCGTAGGCAGCTGAGTGGCTCTGAATTTCCCGTGGGAGACATAGACAGTTTTGTAGGAGACAAAGATCCTGCAACTGCTGCATTATCTCCATCAACGACTGTGGGTGGTGTCACTTTTGCTATAGGGGAATCTGATCTCAGCAATAGCAAAGAAGAGCAGGTTGGTGATACTCAGGATGTACAAACCACAGAAACAGAAGCAAAGGGCCCTGATGAAAATACCACTCACAAACAGAAGATAAGGAACTTTGCAGCCCAGGCAGTGCGCTTCATGGACCCCGTTGTACCTTCAGGGGAAGAGGATAGCATCCTTTATCCCTCTTCGCAGCCATCGATTGATGTTATTTCCAAGCTTGATTCAGATACACATACCGTGGCACAGCTGCCTGAGTACTCACTGTGTGAAGCAGAGGCTGGAGACATGGCAGCCATCACACCTGATGAACCTGAGCCACTTGAACTATCTGAGACACCTGAGCCACCTGAAGTTCCTGAGGTACTACCTGAACTTCCACCCAGTGAAGATCTACCAGTGCTCAATGTCAGCATGCCCACTTGTGTGACAGCATCAGGCCCACCCAGTCGACTTGCCAAGATCAGAGGTTCCTTGAGCGGTCCACCTTTGAGTATCAACACCTCCCTGAGTGCTGCCACCCATACCCCCAGTTCAATGCCACAATCTTCAGCCTGCTTTACCTCAGTTCATTCTGAGACCATTCCCCAGTCAGCTGTCCGTGATTTGTCTTCCTTATTCAACCCGTTGATTGGAGAGTACACCAGCATCACTGACAACATCGATACCTCCTGTATTGGAGAACATTCTCCTCCACGATCACCTTCTGCATCTTCAGCAATCATTTTCTCTGCAGCGGAAGGTTACCATGAGATAGAGGTCAAGCTGAGGGAGCAGTCGGCAGCTGACAGCAAACAAAAGGAACTGAAGCAGGCTGAGGAGATGGAACATCAGCGGATGGAAACACTTATCCGCCATCGACTGCGTCAAATCTCCCAGGTAATTTCTTTGGCATCTTGTGTGATAGAAGCTGTGTGAACTTTTTCATGTCCATAAATGTTCAGTACATGGGTAGACGTCTTTTCAAAGACACTAGTTACCTCAGGGCTGTACCCACTGTAACCATACCTAGAAATAGAGATAGCTGAGAAGCATGAAGCACAACAGTACCAATGTGGCTCCTCGACTTCTGATGTTATTGGCTTAATGAACAGAAATGTTGGATATTATGCTTCATGCTTTTTTCATGAGCCCAAAGTTCCAACAATTCACCTTATTTTTCTCAACAAAGCGCAACTTGGCTTCTTCTCACACTGGTATCCTTGGACAAGTTCAAGTTGTGCACACCATAAGTAGTAAAATCAATTCAAAATCGTTACATGTCAGAATCCAATGAATCAAGTCTGACTTAGGCATAGGTCAGCTAATGTTATGTCATTGTTCTGCTGTCTCTGTTGGGATGGTCTGTGTTCTGTCTTGGTAAATAATTAGATGTTAGATGTCATATACTTCATGCTCCCCTGTTCTTTTCCAGCCTGATTGGTTAAAATTCATGGGTAGGTTAAATTTTTTTTCGTACAATATACTATTGCCTAAAGAGGCAAAAATTGGGTATCCCTGGCAAAACCTGCATGATCCGTTCGCTTTGCATCACTGGGCTTTTAATGTAAGAAAGACCCAGACTGATCCATATGAGATGTTGATCAGGAAAAATCTTTGGCCCCATGTACAAGACTAATTGTTGTCTACATTTTTCTTTTTTTTTTTTTTTTCTTTTGTTGGATTGTCTTTTTCCATTTTCCTTCTTTACATTCTGTCTTTTGACTTTATCCTGTAGAATTCATATACACATATTAAACATGTGTGGTTACAGTCAAAATCCAGGAAAACTCATTCATGTCCTCCATCATAACCCTTCCAAGAGAAAGGAACAGGTCTAAACCAAGGTATTTTTAAGGATGGGAGAAGGATCAATAAGCTCATGATTCCTTTAACAGTTTCCGTGACTGTTAACTAAGGCATCCTGTCCCTTGTTTGACAATACAGGGTCTCGGGTCAGAATCTGCATCCCAATTGCTCTGTGTAACCTCCTAAAACATGTCCAACATCCGTTTAACATGACTTGCAGGGTGAGGTTGCTTTATTCTGCATGATGCCTAACTTACCATGTAAAATTGATTCATTATTGCATAATCTACAACAACTTCTATAAAAAAATAAAACTGGTCATGTTTCTGTTCCGTAATAACCATAATGTCAAACTGCGATAGTTTAATTTGCTTGTGTGTACATGTTTTTATGATACTCATTCTTAAAGCGTTTTTGTTTTTTTGCCTCTCAAAATTCGTTACTGTTCTGTGTTGAATTCAGCTTTCCCATCTGACATCCCAAGTTTGACTATATGGTTTATAGAAAAGTAGAATTGATTAGTCTTTGATCGGCAGTGACACATATATTCATAAAATGAATTAGTTCAACAAACACTTGAGAGGCAGAGATGCCATCTTTCAATGTTGATAAGCCCATCATGACTCATCCAGTGATCTCTCGTGACTTATTCAAAAGATCATCTCTGACTTATTCAAAAGATTGCAAAGATTTCCTCTGCCCAGGTTTTAAAGCAATAAGTAAGGGTACCACTACCATGAAAATCAGTGGCTGTTTACAGTTTCTATTTTTTCTTGTCTGTGCTTGAAAGGGTGAATCATGAAGAAATCTCATACCAGAGTCAATTTTTGCCCTTCTGTATATCATACTTATTTACCAGAGTTATATTAAAGGAGAGTAGTTGCCAAAACTGAAGTGAAATGCCTATTATCCATTTAGATTCAGTTCTCCTTATCATGAAAATTATACATTTTGTTGAAAGCTTTGCTTTGCTGAAGTCTTTAGAGGATTTTATATAGAACCGTAGAGTTTATTGTCCTCTAAAATTGGAGTGCTTAATGTACAAATTCCGATTTGCCAACAGGATGAAAGACGTGCAAAGATATTCTTTCAGGTTCGTGAAAATAGTTTGTTCTGGGATTTTGGTGAATTCTTCCCAGTTTTGCTTTCCATTTCTTAATATTTCTGAATGTTTGTATTTCCTTATAGTGATGCCTCTAGAGCTCGAAATATGTGGGACAAAATCTCTCTAAGCTTCAAATGTTAAGGATACTGAAATTATATCATGTTTGCTTTATAAATAAGCGAGGGCTTCTCTCCTGCAGAACCCTAGATGCATCACAAAACTTGGGTCCACACTGAACTCTGCTATTCATCCTTTTGTGCATGTTATACAGCAAGTCTCTTCACAAATGCCAAATGCAGATCAAGAATCCACCTTGAATTTAGCACCATCCCTTCATAAATTTAGGATGTGAACCAAGTTTTAATAACACTTATGGTGTCAGTTGAAGCTGTTTATTGCATGATATGAATTTTATGTATTTCTAGTGGAAATCAGGCAACTATGTAGTCATGACCACATAAAAAGACAACTGGGCAATGTATGGTATTTCATTTTATGAGTTATTGGAGAAATTCAATGAGAGAATTTTGTTCTCTCTCTCATTTAGGTATCTCAAAGAAGGCTCTTTTTGTTGGTTTTTTTTTTTTTTTTTTTTTTTTTTGCCACTGTTTTTTTTTTTTTTTTTTCCCCCACAATTTAGTGAAGTAGAATGGGATTTTTTATTTTTTTTTAGTTTGTTTTTTTTTTTCTTTGAAAAAAACATTACTTTCATTTGGATAAGTTGATATTTTGTGTTTTAAGTCCTGTTTATTTGCTCTTGTTACTTGAGTACCAAGGTTTTCTCCCTTAGACATTGAACATGAACTTGCAAAATAGGGTTATGGAACACTTTATTTGTGGCTCTCATTGTCTTATATGTTAGCCAGGTTGACCATAATGACAAACAATAAATTGTCACAAACTACCATTTTTATGCTGACAAAATGCTCTTATTTTGTTTCTAAAACTTAAATAGTTGGGATTTTCTCAGGAAAACAAATTGGACTTTTATGTTGAATCATTTATCAAAATCTTCAGGTTTCTGTTTTAAGTTCTAATACACAATCAAAGAAAGAGAAGTTCAGTGCCCACAGACAATATATTATGGACTAGTATCCTAAAAAAAAATAGAGTTCATTAGGGATTATCATGTATTGGAATAGCTCAAAATTTGCTTCAAACCAAAAAAAAAAAAAGAAGAAGAAAAAGTGAAAAGCTGCTGAAAAAATTTTAGCAAATTTTTTATCAATTCATTTGCTTTTTTTTTTTTTTTCTGTCATTTTTATTATTTCATGAAATAGATATCTTAGAAATTAAAAAATAAATATAAAATAAAAGTTGTTGATTGAATAAATAAACAGATATGTAAATAAGATTCAAATATCTCACATATGGTGGTTAGTAATAAGGCAACTGTTGTAGTTGTCAACAAATAAGATTAAGAGAGCAGGAATTGCTTAATGCAAAGAGCCATATACCCAACAGCCATGGTTTCATCAATTGGAGAGCTACAATGACCCAAAGGTTTTAAGCTAATATGACTGTGCGGCTTGCATTCTGCTATATACATGAGAAAATGTTACATGCCATGGTGGATTTTGAATGTGCACTGCTGAGTCTTTGATTGTCACATTGTTTTCCTGTCAGTCTTTGTCCTGTGGTCCAACCCTTCCCTAGGTATTTTCTCCACAACAGATATTGTTTCTATATTTTCAAGTTCTCCTGCCATCCCCACTGTTGGAGCTTAATATTGTGGACAGGTCCTCAGACATGTTTGTTTCTCTTTATTTGTATCATTGTCTTTTTTTTACTGTGTTTTATGTGAGGAAGAGAGCAAAATGCCTCAGTCAAAATATTGCTGATTAAAGGATTCAAAATTGCCTTGGCGTATTAATTAACACATTTGCAGAATGGATTATTCATTCACTTGTCATTTTTGATAGAATGAGAGGCCTGCCAGTTTTAATTGTGTGTAATTTAGTAAGGAAAACTGAAATTGATTATTTGTTCCTCTTTTGTCTCTGCATCTGCAACAGCATTTCATTTGTATGCTTAGTTGGTAGAAAAATGAGAAAACTGCTGGAAATGAGGGCAATCCTCTTTTTGTCAGCCATCATCATCTCCTGTCACCACCATCAACTTCACCTACCATTCCATTATCCAGTCACTATATTGATAGTCAGAAACATGACTGTGGGGTGGCTTTACTCAGAAACTTAATAGCATCCCTATAATTTGAATTCAGTGAGGAAACATGAACCAAAAATTTAATGGAATGAATAATTACTTCGGATGTATATCTGTTTTTCATTCTTATCTTAGATAGTGACTGCAGATGCCAGGATAATCAGAATAGTTGGTGACTATTCAGTTGTGTCCCATATTATTGAAATATGATATACTGTTGATTGGCATGTTTCAGTCAGTATCTCATGAACTTCAGTTAGTTTTACATGTAATAACATTTTTACTGCATTTTTTATCCTGATACATCCATATGTATGGAATTTTCTTTTATTTCCATTGCAGTCATTCAAAATACTGACAAGTACATTTTTTTGTTCGTTTACCAACCTGAATTTTTATTTGGATAACCTTATTTATAGTATTAAACGATTTTAATTTTTGATTAATTTTGTTTGTATTTGAGATTAATTTTGTTGCAGTTTTTTTTTTCATTGGTCTTTACTACAGTGTATAATGAAGTCAAGTTTGCAGTTTTTGGTTCGTCTTACTGCATTATATAGAGAAGTTGAGAGGTATGTCAAACCAAACATTGACTGTTTGTTTCCTTCAGGACGACAGCGGCAGCATGAGCGACATAGCCAAGGTGGTAGTAGCCGAGCTGTCAGCCACAGAAAAGAAACCGGCGACACTAGAGGAAGAGGACTCTCAGGGGACCTCAGTGGAGGAGGAGGAGGAGGAGGTGGCAGAGATGGAGGAGGAATTCTCCCAGGAGAGAAGGAACAGCAGTGTTGCCAGCCCAGAGGTAGCTGCCGTTGTCAGGGAGGAGTCCAGGCCAATGAGCGACATAGAAGACGAAGTTACGGAGGAAACCCTTCTCCTCTTCAGAGACCGAGTCCGCATCAAGATTTCCCAGCCAAGCCAGGACATGGGTGAGTTAAAATGAAGAAAATGGCTTCATATCATGTCGCTGATGTGCAGCTTTTCCCATTCAAACCACAGCAAGTATGAATTAGTTTCAGATATCAGTGCATGAGAGATGCAGCAGGGATCGTGTGTTGGTCGATTGAATTATTCATCACAGTTGCACAAATAAACTACTTGAGAGCAACTTTTGCCTTTAAAACAAGAATTTTATGTTTTTACTGCATATGATCTCCAGTCAGCGTTCAAGTGATGTATCACAAATAAAAATAACAGTCAATGTTAATATGATATTTTAATAATTATATGATTGAAAACCATCATGAGCTAAATACAAGAGCTATCATCAATTTCATTGGAGCAGTGAACACTAAAGGGCAGCTGTAAGCAAAAAATAACTTGTGTCAGTATTAGGCAGGCAGCATACAGAGAAAATCACTCGTCAGTTATCGCTTGTTACATCATTCATCACTTACTGTTATCTGTACGATCCTCATGCCGCTTGCAAGCAAATCCGTTGTTTCAAGTCACTCATCACATACTTCTTGTTCCAGGAGAAAAGTTATATACCCCATGACTTTAAAACACTTGTCAACAGAAGAGTCACAGTATCATATTTTCAGACAAAATGGCAGACAATGCACCTGTGATTTATCTATGATGGTTACGTTGATTATATAGCGAATGAAGAAATAAATGATGTTCATATTTTGTGTAGCCAATTTGTGCCAAACCAAAGTTGAAGGAGAGTACCATATGTTGTTCAAAGGAATTGTTAAGGGCAGTAAGAATTTTGTAAATTATAGACAGTGTCGCAGTCTTCATTATGTGAGCTGTTGTCCATAATAAAGCCCCATATTTCTCCAGGATGGACAAAATTACAGGTTGTGGTACTTCTTCAGTGCCGGTAGTTGACAAAACTTTCAAAATTTGAGGTTTACACTAGTTGACACATGCTCCCAGTCCATTCAACAGCAAACAGAGGACAAAACAAAATTAATGTGCATTTTGCAATGAGCAACTTGCACAGAGAGCTGAACAGCATATGAGTGATGTCACACGACCTCCTCGATGAGGTCAGGGGCTAAAAGCAAATCACAATTTTTTTTTTTACATGACTGGAATTTTCAGCTGCTTGTATCAAAGGCTTAAGTGGCTGTGTGACACCTCTTATCCGGTGATGTGTTCATTAGCAATGAGTGAAAAGTGATGCATGACAAGCAGCAAATAACTCTCTCTATATGACATTTGTCTTAGTTTGTCTGTGGTACTGTTGCAGAGGTAACAGCTGAACACAAACAGTCCCAGCACTATTAATTTCATTGTGCTGTTGTGCACAGAAAATGAATCAATGCAAACAGATTTGGTCTTTGTTCAAACCAAATCATAATGAATTTTATTTTTTACTGTTTCAGGGGACGCTCAGTCTCTCTCCAAGTCCCAGTGTTAACTTATGACATGATACGCCGGCACTCAATCACATTACCGCCATCTCCCTCCCTGAGCTGCCTTGACGCTGATTGTGTATCTCTGCCTTCACAGTTGGACGTCAGTAACAAAGTGGGTGAAGTAATTGCTCAGGAGGGTCAAGAGACAGACATGAGCATCATCAGTGACGAAGACATACTAGAAGGAAGCACTCTATCCTTGGGATCTAGCATTGATATTCTTGTTACCCCAGCCATGGACTGATCTTGACAGCTGATTTATGCACATGAGCATTCAATTTTTGTTTTGTTTTGCAGAATAGAGTATTTATAAACATTTATTACAGTTGAAATTTGTAATTTGCAATATGTCAGTTTTCAGTTTGACAGGCGTAGGAGAGATGTCATAAACCACCATGCCAAACATAAATTGCAGCTCAAAAGATGCAAAGGTAATTTAATTTATTGATGCTTAACATTTGTGTACACAACACTCCAACTTTTGAGTCCTTTTGAGAGATCTGTGGCCGTAGAAAAATGTGCTGTTATTAGTTTTTACATCCACTGATATTGCTTGTCACAAGAGCCAGAATATAAGGAATACAAGCATGGGTAAAATGGCTTTGTTAAGTTGTAATTTTGAAATCTATTTACTTTCAGTTTGAGAAATTGACAGCCGTAAATGGACCAGCAACAGTGAATCTGAAATTTCCAACTGTAACAATGAAAGCAGTTAAACATCACATGAGTTTCTTTTCTTTTAAAAAAAAAAAAAAAAGAGAGAGAGAAAGATCTTTTATTTTGTTAGTGTTGTGGCATATTTAAAAAACTTGACTGCGTAAGCATCCTTAGTATTTAAATCTTTGATGTGTGAACAGAGAATTGAATTTGTGCTCAGTTGTTGAGGTTTGAGATATTTTAATACCATTAAAAGAACAAACAAGCATGATATAAGGTGATACCTTTTGAATTTTTTTTTGTGGCATGTTTGTTTGACAGTGGTAGATCAATTTCTGATTCACTAAACTACTTGTGCTCATTGTATGAATAAGCTTACTAGCCTCATAAGATGTCTTAGTGTCAGTCTTTTAAGTTCCAGGCTGAAGAATGAAAAAAGCTATTGTCACTTCAAGTCAAATTCCTGTATTAGGAATTATAATGTTGTTTTAGCAGTTATTTATTATATTGTGAAAGTCTGTCATGAAATATGTATAAATATTTTTAGTTTTTTTTCATCTTCTTATAGTTCAACACATCCCAGTACTTACTGGAGACAGCTGAAAATTGAAGGCACCATATATTTTGGAATTTACCCAATCAGAATGTCTACTACAGTGTGGTTGAAAGTAAAACAATGAAAGTGAATACAAAAATAAATTCAGGAATAAGTCCACCTCTAGAGAACCTCTTGTTCTTGAATACCATAATTTTTGACTGGGGTATTTTCCCAGCTCATATCATTTACCAGTCTTATTATTTCAAGTCAGTTTATTGTTCACATTTTGTTTAGTGTTGTTGGCTGGTTAAGCTGTACATGTACAATCTCATCTCAAAGGGTAGAGGGAGCCAGCAGGTGCTTTTGAAGTCATTGTAATTAAATTGATAGATTAGATATGATAATACTCATTTACAAATGATGGTGCCATCGATGTTCTTATCTTACACTGGTCTTTGCAGTAGTGAATTACATCATCCTTTTTAAGATTATACTTGGATGTTAATTCTTAGTGAATTCATACTTGGTGTTAATTCTTAGTGAATTCATACAGAGTGTAAGGATGGTGGACAACATACTGAGAGCTGGGAAATTCATTGATTGTGCATCACACTGAATGTGAAGCACCATGCCACATCTCCACATTAATGATTCCATATGTAATACTGAGATTAATCAATGTTCAACTCCTCTGTTTACTCATTACTGTGTTGCATGATCAAATATCAGAGATGGTAAATCTTTCATTTGCAAGTGAAGAAAGTCTTACCAGATGCAGCTATGTTGTAGTATATTCCATTGTGACAAGATTCATTTTTCAGATACAGCAGCCTACCTTTTCATTAATCTGTCTTTGTATTGTTTTCAATGAAATGTGACACCAACAGTCATTCACACCATGCACTTTATGTTATACTGTAAGAGTTCACGCTCTACCAGCCACTGATCTTAGCCATGAAAGCCACACTGGGTATTTTGTTATGGTTTTAAATGTAGTCCATTATAATGCTCATGTTGTGGTGGTTTTTAATTTTTGGTTGTTTATGCAGATTCATTTTGTTTTATGTAAATGAGCAAGGTGGATACATTTTTACAGCAGAAATTACGCAAGATTTGTGATGGGTAACTATTTTATAATGCATGCACTATTAGATGTAACAACAAATGGGGTCAGTATCCTTCACAGAACTTTGCATACGATGAACATGTTCCTCTTTTTTTTTTTCTTTTCTCTTTAATGATTGAGCAGTAATTACAGTGCAACATGTGGGACTTGCGGAGGAACAAAAACAGCCAACGAATTTGATTGATCTATGCTGTAGACCAACCGTGACTGTGCCATGAGTTTGCCGCATGAAATTTGAAATTCATCATTACAGTAGATTTTAGCTCCCTAGTGGCACATTTACTCATGTGAATGTTGATCTTTTCTCACACTCACGCCAGTTGTCAATTATTTTTCCATTTCCATTATGTCATCTCTCATGTTTGACAATGTAAAATAAATCTCAGCAGCTTAGATCCATCAATGTGTTAATCAGGAATTTCATGTAAAAAATGTTGATGTGTAGGTTAATTGATTGTTGCCTGACTAATTCATACTTGCATTGTATTGACCATCAGATTGGTCTATTCTTGACCAAATATTCAAGTTCAGTTCAAATCTTGACTCATCATTTCTGTCTCATTCTAGAAGATCAGATGTTGCACAATCAACGCTGAGGTCACATTTGTCTCACTATTTCCCAGGTAGAAGCCCATTTATTACCATTGAGATTCGGCCTACTGTAATTTTATATTGAAACTATTGAGTGGTTGTTGGTTTCACCTACGTCAGACATTCTGTTCCTATATGCACACAATTCTCATGATTTCTATTGGTACTCAGTCATAAAATATTTAATGAAGACCATGAGTCTAGTCATGTGATACATCATGCACTGTTCATATTATGGTGTCTAGGATTTTTTTTTTTAGTGTGGTCTGAATGTCTTGCTCAGTTATGTTTACTGGAGTTGGTTTAGCTTGATATGTCTGTAGAGAGACTGTTATCAGCTGTTGATTGTATAACATATCTGTCACAGGTTATTTGATGATATTTGTGACCAGTATGATAAACTCTCTTTTTCACTGGATGTCAGCATCTGTGGGGCATAAAAATGATGTTAAAAATCCCTGCATTTTATTTTGTGATTGATGCTGGATGATTCTGGATATGTAAAAAAAAAAAAAAAAATGTTTTTTGTTTTTAAATGGCCAAGATAACCACCATAGATGTAAAGAACCTTTTTTTCTTGAATATTTATTTTATTTCACTTTGTGTCTCAGACAACCTCAATGAATTTCCAAGTTTACTTCAAATCAGATACATATATTGATATAGCAGCTAAATGATATTTTTAATCATTTGATTGATATACCGCATATTTGCAAGGTTCTTCTGAGAGCTACAAGATTGAAGGAGAGTAAAAGAGAAAGAAAAGCTACAGAGACATCTGTTCAGTACAGTACTAAGTAAATATTTAGGATTACGGTAACTTAAGCATTGATAGTTGAAAGATGCAGTGAACAGATCATGAATGCTTTTTGTGAATAATTCTCATGTTCATTAATGTATCTGCAATTTTATGACCACACTGACTTAGTGCTGGTTTATGATGTCTGTTGGAGCATACAGTTCATTTTATACCTCGGTTTGGGGACACATTTGCTCATAATTGCTCTTTATTATCAAATGAATGTTATACAAAAAAACAATTAAGACAGTTTTAATTTTACACTTTATAGTCCCATTTAAGAATCTTATTTTTTTTTTCCAGCTTTAAAATACCAAAATCCCAGTCATTTTTGTCTTTTTTGTTATCTTATCTTGATTGGATTTGTGTGCTACTTTATTACCTTATGGTCTGCTGGGAGGGTTACAATCATTTTTTTTTTTTTTCATTGCATCTCTTTTTTCTCTCTCTCTCTCTCTCTCTTTTTTTTTTTTTCTTTTGTAATTTGGTTTGTGGGCCTGTCTATATCTCCATTCACTGTCCATATATGAAAAAAAAAAAGATTTTTGTTGCTTTTAGCTAGAGAGAAAACAATGTTTTAAGGGTTTAACTGTTACAGTGTGCTGATATAATAACTATTTGGTTATTTCTGAATCATTACCACCATCCTGCTCTCCTGTTCCACTGCACTATCCTGTTTCTGCTACAACTCTGTCACTACACTTAAGCCAGGCCCTTCCTGTGATGATATTATGTGTTTAGCAAATTAAGAAAGTTGAATACGATTATTTCCAAAGATATAGAATACAAATTTGTTTAGCGTTTTGAGTTGTCCAGATATTTTGAAATGAACACAGAACATAGAAAGGGACTATTTTACACTTCCTTGTTAAAAGTAAAACTACCCAATTGTGGTCCATGCATGGCAACATTTTGTTGCTGTATGTTTTATCCCTAGCTCCCCATGTTGGTAGGTTATTGTGTGGGTAGTTAGCTAAGAGTAATTGTGCCAGATCCATTCTATCATAAGCAGATGGAATTTTTTTTCCTGCTGACACACAGCAACCATTGGTCTATGGGTAAGTGGAAAGGGATAGTTTTGACTGGCTTGGTAATTTTTTTTTTATCACACCTGATTTCCAATACACCCAGGTCAACGTTTATTTTCCCAGACGTTTTCATATGTGCATAAAAAAAAAAGAACCGTATCACCCTCACTGTGGTTGGTTTTCATAGTAGCAGTAACAGAAAGGTTCCAGTAAACTCCAGGGAGCTAGAGCTGCCCAACCTGAGCAGTCACTTTCAATTCTTACATTCAAAGTCAATCGTTGACTCATTTTCATAATTATGATAACTAGCTCTCGTGGCAGACTGTATGTTAAAATTACTCAAAATGTATCATAACAAATAAACATAGTCTGTGGATAAAACAGAAATGAAAACACAACTTACTCTTAATTCCTAGAATTTCGACACATCTCTCAGGTGTATGCTTGGCTATTCAAAAAATATTTGTTTCTGTTCATTGAGATCATTTCATTGCATTGATATAAAAATATTTGTCGAGACTTTCTCTGTTTTCCCTTCTTTTTTTTTTTTTTTTTGTTCCACCCTTTCAGATTTATTGGATGTTAATTTTAGGGGCTTTTCCTTTTAAAATAATAGAATGCAGTTTTTGTGCTCTATATGCAGGTTTTTTTTAATATAGTTTATTTTTGTATAATGTGTTTGCCTAGATAGAATCATCCAAAACTTTGATCAGGTCTAGAGAAAGATGAACAGAGACTGAAATATCCTTTCTACTTTGGTTATGGGGCCTGAGTTAAATAAATCAAATACCTGACACATTTTGCAGCTGTTATTGTGTGTATGAATTGACACCCCAGTGTTAAATTACTCAGAGCAAATCCCTTAAGAGGTGGGTCAGAGTTTTTACCATGCATGTTTAACAGCATGAGTGAAATATTTGCGAGTACCTGATGACTTTGGTGTTATCAGTGTCTCGTTGTACTACATACATTCCACTGAGTTTGTGACCAGTCTACTTGAGCTCACTCACTGTCTGGCCCATGACTCAGAGCGTGTGGAAACTATGCATCTGTTGTAAGCTTTGGGCATGTGTAACTACTTATGGTTTACCTTACATTGTTTACCTGACAATGATCAGAAATTTCAGTCAGACCTTTTTTTTTTTTTTTTAAATTATTTATTTATTTATTTGTTTTTTATAAATTGGATATAAAAGTAATATGAATTAATTTGCTCATTGAAAGAAATTAAAGGGGGGGGGGCATTTTGGAAACTGCTGGGGAGAGATGATTTTAATCATTACCATCAGTTTTGGCATGCTGAAGTTAGATGAAAACAATCAGATCAAATTTGAAATACTCATGGCTGCTATGGAAATTGCCGCCATCTTGGATTTTGCAACCCAATTTAGCATAGTTTTACCTATAATAGGCTCAGGACTTTTGCAACCAATGTTGCCTGTAATTTTGTGTACACATTTCACCATTCAATGTCTAAATTTTGTCAGGCGAGATTTTTTGTAAAATGCTTAGTTTTTTTTTTAACTACAATTTTTTTTAAATTGGTATGTAAAAAGGTCACTGATTTTTAAAAAAAATTTAACCTCAAAACCTCATATTTTCAAGAACTTAAAATGTTATTAAAAATTCTTCCCGCAAAAATGTATTTGTTGTTTTCTTCCGTATTCATGCCAAATTTCATGACAATCAGTCCAGGAGTAAGAAAGAAGATAGTATATTTGTGCTGAAAAATGTCATTTTGTGAAAAACGTAATTAAAGTATTTCCAATGAGAAAAATACTCAAAAGAAGCTTTTATATCGAACTTTCACGCTCAAAACATAATTGTTTGAGGTTCTAAAATTCTCTTAGTGAATTCTATGACTTATTTTGCCTTTTACTGGACATCTGCTCATATTCTTCAATCCCTTTTTACTCCCTTACCCTACCACTAACGGCCTACAGTGAAGCATTTTCAGGGTCCTGGGAAGCCTAAATGGGACGTCCAAGTCTTCTTTGGTCAGAAATAAAAGTGTCTTTACCCTTGATGTGACAGGTAGTGCCCTACAGCAGAAATGAATCAGAATATGCTTTCATTAAGCTGTGGGAACTTCATTTTTGAGGTTCTGGTGAACATTTTCACTGATTTTTGGTGTGGTCAGTGGCTTCAGTGATCAGCCAATGTCCATTTCAAGCACTGGAGCCCCTGATATCGGTGGCGTAGATCATAATCAAGTCTTTTCTGCACCATTTGCTCTTGCAAAGCGAAATACTGTCGATCTGTCGTTGAATATAACAATGACTGAGCCAGGAACTGCATGTTGGAGGTATTGGACAATCATTGAATGACCACCCTTTTAAGGCCTTCGAATGGACATATCAGCTTGTTTACACCACTTTTATGTTCACAAAAGGCATAACTTCAAGAGCAAAACAAAAGCCCAAAAACATTTTTTTTTTTTTTTACCCCCCAAAAAAAAACAAAGAAACAAAAGAAAAGATAATTTCAAAGTTTATATCTTTGTACCATTTTCTTGAAAAGTGGGGCTAACTTATGACTTGAATATGCCCGAGCCTAATGAAATATTCCATTTGAATCAAGGCAGAAAGTTACATTTATCGGTCATGTTAGTTTTGTTTACTTTTCCAGCAACATTCAGAAATCTATATAGGTGATTTAATTCTTTATTGCATTTATTTTAAAATTACAGTCGGCAATAGCATTACAGGAAACATGAAGATTAAACCATGTAAAATACCACAAATAGTCAGCATAAAATGATAAAGCGGAAGTTATACATAGGGTTTTCTATTGCTGGTGGAAAAGTAAGATCTGTTTCCTGTTGATTTTTTCTATTGTATTCCACATGCATTATAAAATTTTATATTGACCCTCTGAAGCACAGAGGGTGGTCAGCCAGTTAAGCGTCTGAGCATGTACATAGGTGGCAAATAAAATTCATGTAGCGCCTAATAACTGGTACAATGATGAGCGAAACCTGATCTTACTATGAGTATATTTAATCTTTGTATTATGCAACCAGTCACATCAGCCGATTCCATTACTTCAAAAGTAGTGAATCAAATATATCCTTAGATTGCTCAAGAGCTATGTCACGAGGGTCTCGGTAGGCTCAGGGACTGAAAAAAGCTAACAGAGTTTGGGTGCCTTGTGGCAAATTCCTGAACTATCTTTCCTATTCAAGCCACATGTGCATCAACTTCATATTGTTTGGTCATTTGAGTTGTGTGTCTTTTCGATCATTCGTTTTTGGGCGTTTTTTGTTTCTTCGTTTTTGTTTTTGTTGGTTTCTTTTTTTTTTTTTTTTTGAGAGGGAGAGATGTCTTCTCTTGAAAGTGATCTTTTGACATTGATTTAGAGATATGCCATCATCAGCTTTAACAAAAAAATGTTTTATTGTAACCAGAAAACGTTGGATGTGTTGTTTATATCATTATAGTAATGAAATAGTTAGGGTTGTTTTTTTTTAAACCTTTGCCCCCACCTCCCTTTTTCATTCATACTGCTGTATCTGTAAGTGTCTTGTTGATTTATCATATATAGATGGTTGAAATCTCAATTGTATGTTCCCAGAAAAATAAAATAATAGCACAATAATCTCTTACTTTTCGCTTTGTTTTCTATGAAAGTGGTCTGCGAAAAGATGGATTGTGTGTACACAGATTAGTGTTTGCCTGACAAACATGTATTTTATATAATCTGCATGCATCTTCTTCCTTTCATACATACTCATGTACGCAGCACATTTTGCACATCCTGCACAAACCTAGCACATTTAGCAGCCTGATACCTTACAGAATACGTCATTATATAGCTGATACATTTCACACATTGAATGATAAAGACCACTCAACTGGCTCAATAAAACCATTTACTGAGTACAAGCCAATTATGTTTCAAAAATCATATGCTCATTAAATCTCATGCAATCAGGGCCTCTGGACTACACAGCAGCAAAGTCTTAGCTGTGTTTGATATTACGCAGTTATAAATATGGAGAGGATTTAATACATATATAGCCTATGTATGTCGGAGATCTCAATACACATCTTCAAACGGACAACAATCGAAATATTATGAGTGGTAGTCGTAAACTCAAAGCAGCAGAGACATACTTGCCCCTAGTATTTCTCTCTCAATATTGAATTGTCCGTTCTCAGTTTGTGCTATCCTACTAATATTGATGGGGCAAACTGTTAAGGTGTAACAAAAAATAATAATAATAATAAAATAACGAGGTACCTGTTGAATCTTGAACGCCCTTTTACCCTGCTCTTCCCAATTGGTAGTGCTCTTGTTGCATCTCTTTCCTTTTTTCTATCGCTATTCCACTCCCCTCCCCACCCCACCCCCACCCCATCTTCCAACCCATCACGGATGTTTGAGAGATGAAGGAAAGAGAGAAGAAAGAGAGAGGGGAATAGGAGGCGAGATGGAGGAAAGAGATGAAGATACTGCACGATCCTCCCACATCTGTCTAATCAGGAATGCGCTGGTGTAGGCTATAGACAACATAGTGGACCATAGATATTGATCTTTTTTACAAAGATCTGTTAATAAACTTAACTTTGAACTTGAAATTGATTAATTGATCACGTATTGTTTATTGCTGAAGGCACGCGATGATCCTTAGGGTGGTAGAAAACGAACAACCATTTAACACCGAGAATTTTATATTGGTAGGTCCTACGACAGATTTAGAATACCTTTTTTTTTTCTCAGGAGTTAATCTTATAAGTACCAATGGAGGGCGACCTGCTCATTTGAAAGACTCCTCCAATTCCTGCATAAAACATGATATAGGCCTACAAATCAGTGACAAAACATCAGCTTTATATTACCATGAACCGTTAGGCCTACGTTGTCATTTTTTTAAACATTAAAAAATATCGTTACGGAAATAATATCATTTTCACGGCAATTTCAGCAAACACTTTCAAGACTGAGCTCTGCTAGATAGGATCTCTATTGGCGGGCAGTAGAAAAATTGCGATATGCTATGTCTGTGAAGAAAGCATGCAATTAAATTGCCAATCTAATAATCTACGAGTAAGAAATTTCATGAGAGATAACTCTTAGAGTTTGTTAAGTTTGTTGCCAACATGTCAAGGATCGACAGAAAGAGGCAATACTGACACTCATTTAGGTAGTAGAATAATTCAGTTTATTTCCAGTCAATATTAAATCTGTTGAGCTCTCTCTCTCTCTTTCTGTGACTGACAAAATGATGAAATTCACTGCGATTCTATTTCGAGTTTAAGTGCTGCCCTCGTTCCAGTGCATGGAAGAACTAGTCTCTAGTTAGATTCTCTAGATCTAGATCTAGATTAATGATATTAATATAGATTCTAGATCTAGATGATCTAGATTCTAGACTAGATCTAGATCTAGTTATAGTTTAGATCTAGAATTTAGATCTAGATTTAGATAGACTCTATATAGATATATATATAATCTATAAGTTATAGAGTCAAGATCTAGATGTATTCAAGATTGCCAGTCTAGTGCCTAGATCTAGATCAAGAGCTAGATCTAAATCTAGATCTACTTAGATATATAGATCTAGAATCTAGTCTAGATCTGGATCTAGAGACTTAGTCTTTATTTTTTTTTTTTCGGGGGGGGGGGGGGGGGGGGAAAAAGGGGAGAAAAGGGAGAAAAAGTGGAGTTCAACCCGTTTTGTACCCCAGTTCTCGATCTAGTTATATGAATGGACCTATTAGACTTAGGCCTACCTGACAGAGATCTAGATTTAGGTCTACTTCTAGAGTCTCTATTTTGTGGTAACACTTTAAGAAAAGAAACTAACAGCAGATTTAAATCTAGTCTTGGACCAGGATGTTAGCCTCTGGGGCTAAAATCCCTTATGTTGTTTCTTCCCATTATAAAAAAATTGCACTATGGCTTCTGGACTTTGCCTTTATTCAAAAGTCCTCTTGTTTAACTGGATTGCTAGCCCCAATAACGGTTGCCTTGACAGCTAAAGTACTGTAAAGAAATGTGGCGGTAGCATGATGTTAGCTTTAGCCCTGAAAAGAACTTTTGATGAGTAGGTTTTAGCTCTGAAAAGGACTGATTTGCTTTAGCCCTAAAAAGAGCTGTTGAGTAAGTTTTAGCCCTAAAAAGGGCTGTTAATAAATCTTTAACTCTGAAAACAGTTAAAGGAAGTCATCACATAGTGTTTTTAGTCAACTGCAAGCAATAAAAAAAGTAGCACGATGTAAAATCTGGCCAGTCCCGTGGCAGTGGGAGAATCAACATCATAACAGAAGCGCAGTACTCTATTAGCGTAATCTACACTTTTCATAATACATGCTCCTTTGTTGTAGATTTACATGTATATATATATATCCGTATTGTAGGCTCTGCTGGGATCCCTGATTATCAATCAGTTGCTAACAATTGTAGTATACCTAAAAGTCTGTTTTCAAAAGCGATTATGTGTTATTTTTCTTGTATTATTCAGAAGAATTGAGGAGGTTGGTGTCTTCGCTTGAGAACACATACATGTTACTCAGTAAATGGCCCTGAAATCAAGTACAGAACTTAAGGATGGTGCAAAGATTCACATCTGATGGCCTTCCAAGCAGGAGCATTCATTCTTCATCAGGGTAATTTAAAATATTTTATTTATCATGCTGAGCTACTGAACCCATTTTCGTGCTACTGATAAGCCTAAAATTTCAGTTTACTTGCGTAAAGAGGGGGGGCTGAGAGTGATTTTTCGAATGCTTGAACTGGGGATATTTTTACCCTTCAAATTTGTAATCAGCATGTCCAAATTAGAGTATAAGAGGGGAAAAAAATGTTTTGCACCTGGTTGCCATGACAATGCTGCCATATTGGATTTTTTGTTTTGAAAATTAGCTATTTTCAAAAGCCTAGGGCTTCTAAAGTATTGAATGGAAAAGTGTGAAATTTGCACGTAATTAATATAACCCTCTAAAGAAGACAAAATGCGTTTGTTTTTCATTTATATTTAGAATATTTTTTATAAATTTGTGAAATATGTATGTTGACGGATGTAAATTTTTTGCAATTTTGCACCAAATATCTGATTTTCCTTCAAAAACAGAAATGGAATTCAGAAAAAGCAATGCATTTTATGAAAACACATATGCTACGGAAGATGTACATCCAAATGTGAAGGCAATGGGTTGAGAATTAAAAAGCCGAAGAAATTGCATTTGAATTTTCATAATCTCTCAATACAGTCATTTAGTGGTGTCGTGTTGTTTGGGCATAAAGTATGTTTCTGGCCCCATCCTTTGTTTTTCAGGTATGAGAAGAGTTCAAAGTGTGTATAATAGCAAAACCCCATATTTGATATGTTAGTCCCAACCCAACCCAACCCAAACCCCCCCCCCCCCCCCCTGAATGATTGGTTAAAATTCTGCTTCCTTGTTAACAGATAAAGGTAAATGTCCGTGCATCATGTCTTGCTTCTCATTTTTTTTTCAGAGTGACAATTTATGTGGCCTTGCTCATAATTTCCAAAATATTCAAAGCAATCGGATTGTTCATCACCTATGACTTGCTCAAACTCATACCAATTGTTGTGTTTCTCTTCTTACTGAAGGCAGGGTAAGTTGCGAGTGTTCTTCTTTCATTTAACAATTTTAGTGCAATAAACATTAATGTTTCCTCTGTAAATAGAATATTTTCATGTTTTCCATTACCATAGCATAATCCCAACTCCCAGTTAACAAGTGTTGTATGATAATATCAATAAGAGGTTGCATTTCATTTTGGACCTCTGCCAATTGATTGAGTTGTGTTTGTTTGCCTTCATCTAAATAGTGAGAGAGTATATTATTAAAATAATTTTTTTAAAAATCAGCACTTCTGCTCAGTTCATAAGTTTTGATATAGTGACAGCTGTTGTTATAGTATAATCTTCTCCTTATATGAACACTATAACAGTTGTATGTCCTTTGAATAAAGAAGGATTTAATTAGAGACATTCTCAAACATCTTGCAATGACAACCTACAAATATCAGAGACACAGAGAGAGGACTGCCGATACATACTTGGCCCGAAACAAGTTCAGATGCGCATGTGTCAATATCTTGAAGGCCAAGGTTTTTCCGGTTTTGAATTGGCAGTATTTCACTACTTTCCATTCTTTATCCCGAAAAATTAACTCTTGAAGTATGCCAGGCATCAATTGTGCAATCCATGGATGTACATCAAATAAAGGGCGAAATAAAGGTTTGGATAACTCATTAGTGCAGTCAGAAATCTGCACTCACATTGAGACAGGATGAACAAAAAGTGACCACCAGAGAGATGCATGAGCTGAAGTTAATGAGAAGGGATTTTTTATTATTATTATTATTATTATATGTACTATTTAGATCTAGAGATAAGGGCCTAAATGCGTAACCGAATAAATTTTATACAACACATATTTTTACCCCCTGTGCTCCCAGAGACTGTGTCCCCTGAACCTTGATTGAAGTCAACCTTGCTTAAAGTCAATACTTTTTCTCAGTCCCAAGAAGTTCACTTCAAGCCGATTCCACTGTATATGAAGATTTTTTGTCATTGCTCCTTTTCAGAACCTCTGTTCCTCTAGTCTTCTTGCAGAAACCTTTTACGTCAGGTCCTCGACTTTCGAAACATCAGGTATTTCATTTATTTTATTTGCAGTTTATAGGTAAATATTTGAAAAAGATCTGTTGAAAATAAGGACTGAATTTGAATTGCTTTAACATAAATTGTAAGATGTAAAAAAATCTGAGCAAGGGAAATGTATAGATTCTTGTATGGCTGATACTATTGAAGAATTAATACATCTTCTGCAAAAACCATTGGATGCTCATGTTGGTTTTCTTAGTATTCTTATTTTGCATGTATTAGTATTAGAAATATACAGTTTATAACATTGTTTGGCAATATTTTGTATGGTATGTTCTTTTAGTTTTGTCTGTATTTCTGTCCTTAGTGGTTTCGAATCTGGAGACATGCTTTCCTGGGAACGGCCATCAGCTTTCTTTGGATTTTTGGATTGACACAATGTGGACCATTGAGGTGGGACATTAAATATGCTTGTTTGCAAGATGTAAATTGGAGAAGACAGAAATGGAAAGAATTTGAAGACATAAATATTTAAGAACAAGAAATACAATTAATAATGTTTTACTGTGATAAACCTCAGGAATAAGAGACTGACACAATGTGGACTACTTAGGTGACACATTTACCCTGACACATTAGATATGAGCATGTGGAGCAGAGAGACCAGAAATTGGAATAATTTAAAAATATGAATCTACAAGAACCAGGAAATAGTTTTTAAATTGTGATCTATTGTTGTAGAAATTAAAGGTGAATGTGTGATGACAGAATCATTGGATATGAATTGATTTGATTTGATGGTTTTGAGACAAACTTATTAATTTAAAGTAAAGTTTTGTCACCACTGCACGAAAACTTTGCTTGTCTAAATTTTTTTGGCTAACTCTTTGTGATTTCCAGGACTATTATGCTGTTTGAGCACAGTGATGTAGTAGTTATAGCTGCTGCCAGTGCCCTTTTTTCATCTAATGGAGGTGGAGGGCCAGCTAAGGTGGGCAATTTTTCATCTTCACCTAGGTGTAATTTTTAACCTCAGTCCAGTTGATTTGTCTCTTAAATCAGAGTGTGATCTTAAGATCTCATCCAAACTTCACGTACATGTGAAGTTGAATTTTATCATCAGATTTTTTTTATTTTGCTAATTGACGTTATAAAAAATCTGTGTGTATTAGAATTTGATTTTTTTTTTGTTTTTTTTTTGCCATGTTTTATTAATTCTATGCAATTTTTTTTTTTTTTTTGGATGTCTCTGATTCACTGAAAAGAGGCTTTTTTATTATTATTATTATTATTATTATTGTTGTATAATTCACTGATGACTGAAAGATCCATTGAGAAACATTTTCTGACTTGTTATGATCATTTCTATTGATTTATACATACAAAATACAAACACATTATAATCTGTCATTTTCAATACAAAATGGTGCCAGCTGCCCATTGACATTAGAGGTCAGTGATTTCTGACATTTTTGCACTTGCAGTCTCCTACCCCAAAGCTTGAAACCCAAATGACCCCCTACTATCAGCAACTTCATCTACATATGATTTTTTTTATGTTAGAAAGAGACACTGAAATACTGAAACAAAAACAAAAATATGTAAGAGCATAAACACTGCTGTTGAGTTGAAATTAATTTTATCCATGTCACTTCTAGCAAGACTACATTATCCCCCTGCTAAGGCTTACTGACCTTAGGGTCATGTCCTGCGGGTTGGGAACCCTTGTTGTAGGTTGATATATTTAGTCGCACTGCCTAGTGCTAATCCTGTCCTGCTGGGTGTTTATTTCAGGCTCGAGGTGCTATATTTTTTATTATTGCTGTGATATCTCTGCTTGTCTTTGATCACGATGAGAAACTCAGTCATCAAGCAGACCATGACAATACAGGTGAGCCATTAACAGAAATTTGTTCATTTCATTTTAATTGCTTTGCCAGTGTTCAGAAAGGAATTGTAAGTATTATAGTAAGACAGTGATTTACAAAAGTGTGATATAGAGAATAATTGTTTTTTACACTCAAGTCAGTTGTAAATAAATATAGAAATCACTGATTTATAATAGAGTTACCATTACATAGCATTTTTTTTTTTTTTTTAACCAATTTTGTTGGTCTCCTTCTTCTAATACCCCCTCCCATTTACATAATGTGTTTAAATCACGGGGAAAACATGTATGTTTTTCTCTTGAGCATGATCCTTGTCAAGGAGTGAAGTCAACAAAACCTGGGAACTTTTTTTTTTTTTTTTAAACTCTCAAAGCTGGCTGAAATTTGACTTTCAGTGTATGTTCAGAAGTGAAAATGAAAGTGGTATATTGTTTGAGAGGAATCCAAAGGGAAACATGCACATCTTAGTGTCAATGGGGCTGATAACTGTTTCATTATAGTGATTGTTGGTTTGAGACTTTGAAGTAACATTGTTTTATCATTTCAGGTGAGAATATTCATCACACTATATTCACCCATTTTTTCAAGCATGGAATAGATTTCTTGGGCTGGTCTGATCACAAGGTAAGTATATTTTTCTGAGGAATGCGCTCGAATGTTTTGTTTTTTTGTTTTCTTTTTTTGTATTGTCCATTATTTTCAAGATAATACTTATAGACCAAAAAACTTTAATGCCAATTTTATGGAAAAAAAATTATTCATAATTCATGAAATATGTATTCAGCCAAACAAAAGTGAATACTCTCACAGGAGTTCCCAGGACACCAGGTGCTTGCTCCAATCAATCAATAAATTTCAAGTTGATTAACAGTGTTTGTAATGTGTTTTACCATCAACATTATCATCATTTGATAGAAATATCTTGAACTACAAGACAGAGGCAGCTTACTCATTTCATTGAAATAAAGAAACAACAAATATGCAGCAAGAATTATGCTGAAATGGAAGAAAAGTTTAGGAGTGCCAAATTTTCGATTTGATTAATCTTTTTTGTTATGCCATCATCATCATCATCTGCAAAGCACAAACACATTGGTGCGAATTGCTCAAATTAGATTAACAAACGCAAGTTTGCTTCCACATAGAGAGTCTAGAGGGACATGCTAGAAAGAGGCAGGGCAGTTTTAATGTGAAACCTTAGAAATGTCTGATTTTCATAATCAAAGTTTCACAACACATTTATTTATATTTTCATTGAACTATACAGTTATGGGGAAAAAAAGCTGAGAAATGGAAGTGCAGATGATTTTTGGCGTCAGAGTATTGGTTAGCAATTTTTGTTAAAGAGCTCACATGATTTTGCCAATTAAATTTATCTAATTTTTGTTCCTTTGCCAAAGTCAGTGTGTTGCTTTCACTTGGTTTACATTGATGTTAGTTTTCTAAGCTGAAACCTCGGCCCGTATGGGTCAGAAGCCAGAACAATACACATAGGCCTGCACTGCAGACTTTACTGAGTGATCAGATCAAAATTTTGATGAAAGGGGAATTTTTTGTTCCATTCTCTTCTGTTTGAGTATCAATAAAACCAGACTTCAGACATTTCTCTGTATTTTAGGTCTTTCAACAGGAAAATGAAAGAACAGGTACCGTAGTGCTAGCCTCATGAAACAGGAAGTATAAGAGAATAATTTAAAAAAAAAAAAAAAAAAAAATGACTTAGTATTTAATGGTACTCAGCTGCCTGAATAATTCAGACGGCTGTTAAACTCAAAGTGCAAAACTGTTGCGGAGGTTTGCTGAATCTACACCTCTGTATCTCACTAGGGAGGAGTTGTCCTTCTTTTTCTCACCCTCTGCTTGCACACTGGCTACAACTCAGCAGCCAAGAAACTGTCAGTGGAGGTGGGTGGAGCAAAGCGCCTGCACAGCTTGTCCACTGCTGTCTCCGCTGCCATACTCTGGCCCTGGGCTTGCTTTATATACTTCACAACAGAGGTGAGGAAATATATAAATTGTCATGTTCATTATGTGGACAAACACAGCACCTAACAAGGCCACTTCTGTGACTAGAACTTAAAGGTGTATTTCACTTTCCCTCACATATCTGTGCTTATTAGCATTGCAAATCATGTCATCAGCATCTCCGTGGTCATTTTCTTAAGTACCCTCTCGAAATTTCAGCTGCTCAAATTTATAGGATTTGACTAATCGGCCATCTATGTTGCCATTGGGCTGAAGCCTTGTTTTGCGAGTTACACAGCTTCACAGTATGGAACGGGTGATGTCATGCACAGATCGACGTTAATCATGCAGAGAGCCAGCAAAAGAAATGCCAAAGTGCTAGCCATATTACTTTGCAAAATAAACACAGTGGTGGTGATTTTTTTTCACAAAAATAACACCGCCAACAGGTTTTTACTATTAGAAGTGTATTATTTTACAGCATATAGCATAAGTTGTCCGGGACATTGCACTACCACTTTAAAGATAAAAGATCTGTCCCTGTCACATTTATTTAGGCTCTAACAGATATTATCTGTTTTTCAGAATGAAGTCCAGTCATGGATCCTGACCATATTTCCACTTATTCTCGTCATTTTGTTTGTTGGGGTCTTTGACTTCTACATCGAAGGTTTGGCAACCACTCATCTTCAGCCTATGAGAGCTGCCCTCTTGGCTCCTATTGCCATGTTCAGCACTGCCATATTCCTCAGCCTAACTTGGACCCACCCCTACGTGACCAGCGTCACAACACTGCACAAGTTACAAGATATTGTGACAGAAGACCATGTTCTGTCAGGAGGAGTTGTTTTCAGTGTCTGTGGTTTCTTGTTAGGTGAGATTGACAGAATGTTCATTTTTACATTCAGCTTTTGAAACTCTGTCACTGCATTTGATATTCACCTTTGCATGCCAACCCTGATCTTTTAATAGATAAATATTTATATTCATAAGCAACCATATAAATTGGACTTTTGGGTTTGCAAATACTTTTTATAAATGAAAACTTGTAAAAAAAAAAGTGAATAGTGAAGCAAAAAAAATGTGTACATCTATATACGTATATGCATCTGTGGATGGACGGATAGATTGAGAGATCTACAGATGGACAGAGGGGGAATGGATAGATAGATAGATTTCTATCTGTCAGTCTGACTGTATGTCTGTATGCCTGTTTGACTGTCCATCTATATGAATGAAATGTTGTCTGTCTTTATATTTATTGATCTGTACATGAATATTGATGCCTCTTAGTAGCACTGAACTTAGTGCCTGTGTTCCGTTTACATGCAATGGGAGAGAGAGAGAGAGAGTACAAACAAAAAAAAATAAAACAATGGGGCAGAAAAAAAAACAGAAAAAGATGTACAGTACAAACAATTTTTTTGTACTTTCAGCCACTCGTATGTTGATGGCCAGAGGTCGAGCAGCTAAGGGAAGCTTCATTGGTTACAACCCTGCCGGTCTTCCACTCTATTCCATCTCCAGTGAAACTCTCCACAAAACATCACAGTCCATCATCTCTGTGTTGAAAAGTGGGCTCAGGCAGATATTGGAGGATGGTGACTCAAGGAAGATCTTCTATTTTCTTATGATAAACTTGTGTAAGTTTAGTCCTATAATTGCCAGCAATCCTATGATCTCTAGCAAAAGCTGCTGGAGTATCAATTGTTATTGATCCTCAGGAAACTCCACCCGTTAATGCGCACCTTAATTTCACCCTTCCCATCTTCCTCCTTTAACACCTTTTTCATTTTATCACTTAGAAAAAAACAAAAAACAGAAACACCTTCTTGTCACTGATTCCCTTACAATAACATAATAAATGCTGATTTTTATTCACCATCTCAATAAATCCGACAGACAAGTATTTGAAGTTAGTGGTATTGATGGGAGGGAATAATGAAATAGAGGGTTGGTATTCAGCGGAAGAGTTCACAGGAATCAGATAATTAATTGAGTAGTTCCCAGGCCTAGCCCTAATGCAACATATGATTTTTAATGTTATATTATTTAGAAACACAAAGTACATTGAAGGAAGCTTTGACTAGGTTGCCCCTTTTGAAACTTCTAGGGTGAGTGTTGAGATAATAGACAGTAATATTTTGGGACATCTTTAGAATTCTTTAATTTAGGCTGTCATGAGGTATATCTGTGTCCAGTCTACAGAAGGGTACAAATTGCAGCAGAATTACTGTGACCAGCAATAGACATTAAATAGCACTTTATTGAAAATTTTTGTTGTCTTAATGAGAGACTTATGTTTCTGTATGTGTCCTAGCTTTCATCAACCTGATATCTAGAAAATACTAAATAGATATTTTTCTCTCTGCGTGATGGACAAAATTTACAAATGTCTCATGTTTTTTCTGTTTGAAGCAAGGGGATTGTAACTAGTGCAGCATAATTCATTGTGCATTTCCATCAAGAGCACTATGACCTGAATAATGGTTCCCTGTCCTGCTAAATATAATAGATAAATAAATCAATCTGGTTTGGCATGGGACAAAGCACGCTCTTGGTTATGAGTAGTCATTTTGTTTCTTCACTCAAGAACATTTTTTGTCAGATGGAAAGATTTCTTGGTTTATAATCAATCATTTATACTTAAATGTTCACACATGTCTTTATTCATCTATATTTATAATTGTTCATGTCCTATCTCTCCCTTTAACCCCATCCTCTTGCCCTCTTTCTCTGTCCAGTTTTCACATTTGTTGAGCTGTTGTATGGTGTGTGGACCAACAGTTTGGGCCTCATATCTGATGGTTTTCACATGTTATTTGACTGCTCGGCCTTAGTCATGGGACTGTACGCCTCCATCATGGTGCGCTGGAAAGCAACAAGAGTCTTTTCATATGGGTAAGAAAATGAAACTTTGCAATTAGTTTTTGACAGTGTGCATTCCAAACTGGTAATTCACTCCCAGCCATATAATTCACATAGTTCATAAAAAAAAAAAAAAAAGAAAGAAAATGAATAGGTCTCAAGCTTTGGATTCATAATGGATTTATAATTTACTGCCATGAAACCATGAAGATTTTTTTTCTGCATACATTATTCACTATGAATAAGATTTCCCAATGCTCATCCCGATTCATAAATGAACCTCAAATGGCAAAATTTTTATCTATATTTGTACCACATGCAGACATGATGATTCTCATCTCTCTTTTTTTTTTTTTTTTTTCAAATCCAATTGATTTTCTTCTTTGTTTCTTTTTCTATAATCTCATTAGATTTGACCGTGTGGAGGTGCTCTCAGGTTTCATGAATGGACTTTTCCTGGTAGTCATTGCAATATTTGTGTTTGCTGAAGCTTTTGCCAGACTATTTCATCCACCAGAAGTCAAAACTGAGAGATTGCTTGTGAGTTTATCAAAAATAGAATTATACACTTATCTTTTCATTTTTTTAAAATTACTTATGCTACTATGTTATACTTTGTTTTTTTCTTTTACTGTTTTCTCTATTTAGGATTCATGAAGGACAAGAAGTTATTATTGAACTGAGAAAGTTTTAACAGTTACATTTAACTTATCAACAATTGATTGACCGGTTTTCATATGTCATAGTGCTTAACAGAAAACACAAAAATGTTTCACGACTCTAGTGAGATGTAAGGAAATCACATGCGAAAGGGAACTCTGCTAAGAAAATTTAAGAATTGACTGATCATGGGGTTATGTAAATGAACTTTGAATGTGAATGTATATGCACAGAAGAGACACTGCTAAATAATTTTCACCAAGTAACAGTAGACTCATTTCTCTTGACCTTGATATCAGTAACTCTATAAGGAAAATTTTGACATCAGGCTTATTTAACTTGCAGTTAATATTTTGACATCTTTATCGCTTCCAATCAACTCTTCCCAAGTGTATTTTGTAAGTCTACTACAGATCAAAGTTGTCGTTTAATCTGATTTAAGACAGTGTTTGACATTTTACTTCATGAGTAATCTCTGCATCATGCATCTTTTCCAGATGCCTATTGTTTAGCTCCATTCCTTGTCCATGTTACCACAAAATGTTAACACTTAATACACAGATTTCTGCAGATCGAGAATCATATCTATCAGTTTTGTTTTTTTAAAAATGACATTTCAACCATAAAGATGATATATAAATTCCTGTCACAATTAAACAAAAAATTACCTGAAACATCATTTAATGTCACATATTTCAAGTCTGTATTCTTCTAGATTGGCACCTATGACATTTTCAGTTTTAAAACCTCACTGGCTTTCTCTTAGAGTTTGTCATGTTCATCCAATGCCATTTCCTCTGTCAATTTCTTTTTCTATTGATATCTGGTTGATCCTCTCCCTCTGTATATTTTTACTGACCATCACATTCTGAGAGTAGTGCCCAAAGATGTGCTGATTGAGGATGTGTTTTTTTAAATATTGTTTCAGATGCATTCATATACTATAGCTGTAATATATGAGGAGATGTCCCCACAGTATTTATGGAGTACTTAAGAAACAAAAAATATACAAGCAATTAAAAAAAAGAGCAGAAACAGTACTGAGTGTTGATATTTACCAGACTTGATAAGATTGGTCTGAAATGTAGTTATTCAGCAATGCCATACATTTATCAGTTCTGTAATTTGTGTGTGCCCTTTTTCCTTTGTAAGAATAGATTTCTCCTTAAGAAACTTTCTACTTTATTTCTTTTTTCAGACTGTTTCTGTTTTAGGTCTTCTAGTCAACCTTATCGGCATCTTTGCCTTTCAAAGCTCCCTGTCCCATGGCCACAGTCATGGTGGAGGTCATGGTCACAGCCATGGTGGAGGTCATGGTCACAGCCATGGTGGAGGTCATGGCCACAGCCATGGAGGAGGTCATGGCCATAGTCATGGTGGAGGTCATGGTCATAGTCACAGTGGAGGTCAAGGTCATAGTTCTCAAGAAAGTTGCCAGTCATCTAGTTCATTACATGGTCACTCACATCATAACACAAATATGGAAGGTAAGTTTAAAAAAAAGATTGCAGTGCTTTTAAAGAAGATGATATAAGATTGCTTCTTTACTATAATAAGAGTAAGGGGTAAGCTTCGCCTAACGCCTATGCATTTCATGGCCATTCAAGCTAGAGACTTAAAA
>JBCAUA010441281.1:0-17679 GCA_038406235.1 Peronia verruculata | reverse complement strand
ATCATAAGACAGGCCAATGCGCGCCCCCTCTCCCTTTTCCCCCAGCAAGCGGGAATGCTATGTCATTGCCTAATTTACTGACCATCTGTGTTACCTATGTCTACATGCACAATAACTCTCACCTTTGTTCCACTAGTTAGTGTGCTGAGTAGCCCGATTGATGGTGCCGCCATGTAATTCGATTACGATGGTGTCAATCATGATGCTGGGGCCCTTTTTTCATTGTTACTGTGCCCAGTGCATTGAAATTGGCGGGGTTATAAGATGAAGTCTCCCGCTTAGAAGCGGGTTATAAAGGGTGTGATTTATATAGAAAAAAAAATGGTTTCTCTGAATGGGTGGGCTAATGACCGAAACGGGTTAAAACACGGCAGGTTATTAGGTGGTGACCACTGTACCAACATTGAGATGCGCACTCTAAGTTGCAGGGTAGTATCGGTTTGATCTGTATTTTAATAAATCTCCCACAAAGGCCATGGCTCCTCTTCTAGTTTTTAAGAAAATTTTCGTATCTCCTCATGAAAAATGTCACTACAATTTTTAAAGAATTCAGAATTTCGCTGGCAAGAGCTTGAATATGAAATCGTTTTATGAAATAATAGTCTGATAATAATAGTAATAGAGAGTATTTTATAAAACCAGTACAAACTCGCAGCTCATTACAACCCATTATTATCCCATCAAGCCTAGTGAGACACTTACAGATGTGCTCAGCTTTTTGGGAAGCACACAAGGCAGCTATTTGTTAGACATGTAAATCCTTATTAATCAAATAATAGCATTCACTATTTATAGCAGGATGCTCATGTTAATCGGGTCAGGTCAGGAAATACCTGTAAACAGTCTTTCCCAAGGACAAAACGTCGGCGCGAATCCTACACGGTTCAAACCATGAATTTTTCATTCCAAGTCTGATGGCCTGACCACTTGTCTGTCAACACCACTATAACTGGCTTGTGCTTTTTTCTAATACTTAAACATTTCCAACTTTTTGATAACTTTTTTTTTTACATTTCATGTGTTTCATGGCCTACTTCATTTTGTCTGCTACAGGTGATTCGGCACAGAAAACTATGTAATTTGGCAGATGTGAACAAATTATGAATATCTTTTAATATACCCCTGGTAAGAGATATCAAACAAAACTTCATATACTTGCTAATGAAATAAATCTGCATCAAATTGAGCTGTTAAAACTTAATAATATTTGAACTAATCCAGGAGTTCTTTCATATTACAGAGCTGATGGAACCAGTAATGTAGAGGATGTTGAAAATAGATTGGAGAAAGAAATTGAAGAACTTACAGCAAGGGTGAGAATTTGACTCTGCCAATTTGTTTCCTTTTCTATGGCTTTTGTTTTTGTCATTATATTCTGTGTTTGTTGTTTTTTTTTTTTTATTTTCTTCTGTTGTTTCTCCTTTTTTTTTTTTTTCTGATGCTTGAGATTTTGACAAAAACTATACAGTGTCATTTAAAAATAAGAAATCATGCAGATTTACACAGTACATTAGACTTGTATTTCTGTTCATTTTGTTTCAACTACATGTAATGTGATTTACATCTGTTTGTTATAAACGATTAAAAATATAATTTCATACATTTGATAAAAGTTGGCCAATATATTAGACATAAATGACTCGCGATTTATTGTATTGTTTTACCAAGCAGTATCATAAATTGCAATTGTGAGTGTGATTGTGATTACAATATGTGTTTTATAATTATTATTTTTTTTATGTATTCAAACAGTTGAAAGAAACAGTACGTTTGACAGGCGTGACCATTGAAAACATCAATAGACAAGTGCTAGAGCTGGGTATGTTTCATCCATTCCTTGTAATTCTCTTATTTGTTCTTAGTATTTGTTGTGCTGGCAAGCATCTGGTATTGAAAACTCCTGTGCCATTGAACTCATGATATATAGTTATTAAATTTATCTCATTTTATGTGGGCTACAAGCCTACTGATCTGGGCTGTGATCTACAATGATTACTGATCTGGGCAGTAAGATAAAGTGTAGTGGAATGGATTTCGCCTACTCATACTTGAAAATTTGCCAACATAGAACTATGTGGCATAATGCCTGTCCCAGCACTATATCAGTATGTTTTCCTTTCAAAATTGATGTCAACTGATTGAAGCAGTTAAAAAAAAGTGATAAAATGTCTCGAAAACAAGACCTAGACAATCCAAGAAGTCCAAATCCAAATGGATTCTGTCAGTGAAGCAGACTATTCAGATGCTGAGAAATGGTGATGATAGTTCTGATTTTGATCCAAATAATCATGATGTGAGTTTTAGACCCAGTGATTTGGATTCTGAGGAAGGTAGATTTACTAGACTAGGAACAGTACTAAGACAAAACTTAAAGAGACAGGTTTTGGTTTAAGGGCTAGATTTAGGAATGCTTGAGGTGGGTGTGGTCATGTGACTATAAACACAGATGTTGCTGGCACTGACAACAATAGGGAATGATACAATCCAGGGGATGATCAGGATAATTTGATCCTAGTGTGTCAAGCCTTGTAACAGACTCGATCAATCATACAGTCAAGGATTATCCTAGTGAAATTGGAGTATATTTGATTTTTTTTTTTTTTTTCTTTTTTAACTGCCATTCTATTGAATATTCTCATTGCTGTTTTGTTAGTGAATAGATTCATGAATTTTAAGTGCTACATACTTTCAACAACTGCATGTTTGTTTTCTATCACAAACAATATGAAGAAGGGAAATCAACTGGAAGAACAAAAATTATATATTGATCATGTTCTAAAAACATTAACTTATCTCCCTTTTCACTGTTTTGCTTTTTCTAATGGACACCATTTTATGATAAGTTTTTATGACAACAACCATTTTGTTACAAGTTTGTTAATTTTCAGTACCATCAGAAAAGAAATACATGTACTTTCAAATGCACAGGCATTGTTGTTTATCTACTATGGCAACCCCAGGACCAGCCCACTGCGACTTGTAGCTGGAAAAGGATAAAAAGAATTAAGTCATTTTACAGTGGTTGTATATTGGTATTATCTCCTGGAAAACAGAATCCAATGAAACTGTGTGAAAATAAGCTTGACTTAACTCCTGGTAATTGTTGCCATAAAGTTTTTGGTAGATACTATAGCATGCAACAAAAAGACAGTAGTAAGAATTATTTTGGAATGCACAAAGAATCATCCTCATCCTATCAGATTGTATCAGTTTTGAACATTATCTACTTCATTGCTATGGCACTTTAGCAGTCCTGTTCAAAGTAGTAACAATATGGTCAGTCTAGCTCACTTCATCCGTTACTATCTCAGGACTGTCCTTCATCTGCATTTAGTCCTGCCACTGTGCATGGGCCAACCAGCATCCACCCTTCACTTTCTCAGAAACAATCAGAGGCATAACTGTTACACAAATTATATAAAGAAACAGATTATATGAGAGATTTGGGCTCTCATCACTGTCTCACCTATATCTCTCATAAGATTCCCCCATATTGGTGGGAAGGACTGGTCAGTGGTCGGATCATCAGATCAATAGGGAAAAAGAGGTAATTGATAATGGGCTGACGTTGGATGTATGTATCTTGTACATTTGATGCACTTAAGAGATCAATTTTTGGATATGCCTCATACTGTGGGATAGTCGAGAAGTGGTTAATTTAGCACGGGAAAAAATTCACTGGAGTAGTTGTGTGTTGCCCCGTACTGATTTTTTCTACTTATATGGATCAGTCAATCTTACATCGAATGCATGCGGAGCCTTACTGCCTTATTAAATAGCAAATTTTGCTTTTTTCTCCATTTTAAAATTTATTCATATTCCTTCAGATGATGAGCATTGCAAGAAACAGTTTTCTTTAGAACTTCTTCTTTTGAGCAGACGAGTTCACTTGACATACACTCTTGATGAATCCTTGGTAAGTTTATAATTTAGTTTATCCAGCTTCAGATAGTGACAAGGTATCAAACAAATGCTGCTTAGAGCAAAACAGTGTAACTTTCAGGATAGTTCAAGATGGATAATCTTCACATATTTCTTGTGTCATTGACTCGAAGGCAAAAATATCAGCAAGGGACATGGTTTAAATAATTTAAAAAGACTCATCACAGAGAGAATTTTGTTCCCTGTTTTTATATTGTGCTGGAAATGTGTCCTGATGGTTTTGTCAGATGGCAAATGCTGCAGCTCAGAGATGAAATTCAGTGCAAGTATGATAGTAAATCTACAGCTAAACAGTAATGAATTGATGCAGTTGTGTTTATGACATATCCAGCTGTTCATTAGGTGTTATTTTTTTTTTTTTTTTTTAATTTGATTTAGCATTCCATGTTACTGCCTCAGCATTTTTATTGTATTGAAACACTAAATCGTGTTAATATCAGTCATTTACGGAAGAGATTAGATTTTTGTGAATTCAAAGACATGGCCTTAGTACAGATGCATACATAATATTTTTCAAGCGAAAAGAATGACAATATTCCATATAAACTACATTGTACAATGTGCATTAAAGCTTGTTTTTATAATGCTGTCACCTTATGATCATCATTATGTTGCGAAATTTATCCCATTAGACTGAATTTTATTCAGACACATTGGTCCGAGAACCTGGTTACTAGGAGACAAAAAGAGCAGGCTCTTAGGCAGGCAGGCTCGAAGTGGATTCAAAGATTATGCAGTCTACCTTACCACTGTTTTATCTGTTACGATTTGTTGATTGTTACTGCTAGTTAAAGATTTGTCTCCATGTGGATACGAACAGCTTTCTCCATTATGTTTGTGTCTGTTGTGATTAGATCTAATGGTTCGTGACCTTTCTTAGTTTATCATTTCATCAGTAATGCTCAACTTCTTTCAAAGTTCGAATCAGTTTCCACGTGATGGTAATTGTGATATTACTGTTAAATGAAACCATAATATGACTACTTGCCCGTCAGATAGTCGCAAGATGAACTGACCAAAGCAGGGAAACTGTTGACCAATCACAAGCCTTAACTTGTTTCTCCTTATACACAGAACCAATCAACATGCTGTCCCATGTGTTGGCAGACTAAGGAATGGTTAGCTAGTCCGCATGTGGCCTGATTACAAAATCATACATCCCCCATTACTCCTCCTCTTCTCATCCCTCTTTCCTCCAACCCTGACCATTTTACTGCAAGCATATGGCTGTGTGTTTCTGGACAATCTGATGGGAAATCAGATATTGAGTACCTACTTGGCACCTGGCTCTGAGACAAATTTTTTTGTTTCAAAATGGGCCTTTATGCAAATTATAGAGAAAAGTTCTGCTTCATAGCTGAGATTGAGGCAAGCTCTTAGATGGACCAGGCTCTTGGACAGTTGGTTCTTAAGTGGAGACCATTGTAGTTGGAACAAATATTTATGCACTTTGCCTGACAAAATGTAAGTCATTAACAGATATCCTTGAATATTTTTTAAATCATTTCTTTTCTTTTGGTAACTCTCTTATTTTTCAGTCTCCAGATGAAAGAGACCTGAAAGGTGGCAAAGTTAGCTGGTTCGAAATAAAATTTGAAGAAGATATCAATGAGGCTGTGGGAGAAGATGTTGCCAAGTAAACAGCTTTAATTTTTTTCAGTTGTCGTGAACAGTTTTCCACTCTGTTGAATAATAAACCTTGGAGAACACATAATGACAATTGCAAACACATTTAGGATTTTGAACAGATTATTCGCTGTCTTTTTCTACATTGTCCTATTGATTTTTTGATTTTTTTTTTTTTTTTAAAATTACGGAGTATTATTCAGAAAAATACAGTGTGAATGTCTGAGGGTGAAATAGATATTTTGTGAGAGTGACATTAGAAGTCTCTTTCATCAGTTTGCAGTCTGTGACTATGTCTGAGCCAGGGAACTTGGATTGATCAGCATGTGAATTCATGTTGTTAAGAAAAAAAAACTGTGACTGTCAATTGTCAGATTTTACATGTTTCTTTTTTATGATATAGAAAAATTTATTTGGGAGTGGTGTAAGTAGGTGAGATAGGAAAGGGAAGGTTCACGAATTAATTCTTTATCTACTGGTACTATAATATGAGTTTCACTAAAAATGGGGCAGTGGCTTTTTTTGCCACAGAGCATCCTTTAGTGGGCACTAGAATTTTTATAGAAAGTTTATCAGAACCAGAAATAAAGTATCATTCTTATGTGACCTTTTCACAGAGCTGCAGATGAACTGGCTATCCATTCGGTCTTCTCCTTGTTGAAGACTTATCTCCAGTGGCAAACCAGCCAAGACCAGACAGTCAAGCGGCTGACCCAGATGTATCCCCACATTGTGTCATCTTTCACCAATTCAGGAGGCAATGTTTGCATGAAAATTACTAATCCAAAGCCGGAACAGTGAGTCATGTTTATATATCTTTCATCTCCTTCCTTGCTACATTCTTTCATCTGTTAAGTAAAATTTATTGCTTGTAAGCCTTAGTTTTTAATAACTAGTTTTTTTTTTCATGCCAAGATATGTTTGGGGTATTAACACATGTTATTATAACGTATCATAGTCTGAATGTCCATCATTCATGTCTTTGCAGTCAGCAGATCCCATATTTAAAGTAGTTCAGATAGTATTATAGGGAAGGACAGATCCTTGATTTATGGCCTGTAGCCCAGGAAAGGGACGATTTTGATAATGATAGTGCCAATCAAGGATGTCAAACTTCTGACTTTACTTTAGTTGGAATTCTGACTTTTTTGGTCGTTGCTGACTTTCCTACTTTTTGACCGCTCAACTGCCAACTTTCCTGAATCCACAAGGCAATCGCAGTTTTGTACTAATTGAGGACAATGAAACCGGAAGTATGAGTTTTGCTTATGCCTCAGATGTTAGACGGGCTGTTCACTGTTGCACACAGTGCAGTGGTTGCTTGAAGTTTGTAGCACATAATTCCTCACACCCCGCAATATGCAGTCGAGTGGTCATATGAGCATTGTTGATGGAAAATCAGTGTTCTAACAACTAATGATCTTTGAAAGACGTGTAAGAGGACAGCTGTTTGCGATCTAGATCTAGATCTAGAAATTAATAGAACTAGAATCTAGATTTAGTCTAGTTATTCTTGATTATTAGGCTAGCTCTGTAATGACAGCATTGCCTGTGGGGTCTTGTTAGTTTTTTTTAATTTCCTCTGGTTGTATAAGTTTATAGTCCCATTCCAGGGTCTCGTGAAAATTTGGGCACGACGGCAAAATTTTTAGACTTTTTTGTGAAAACAGTTTGACATCCCTGGCTAACATTGTGGCAGTCTTAGGCTCTTGCTCCTTTACATGGTTTTAAACAGCATACCTGTTTATTTCTGTGTTTTGAAATTGCCTTGTATAGATAGATTTTCTGAAATATGCCCAGGAAAGAATGGACTGTTTATGGCACATGTGTCGAATGTTGTTTTTTTTTTGTTTTTTTTTTAATTTTTATTTTTTTTTTTTGTGTTCGTGTATCTGTTAATTACGTGCTAATTTGTTCTCTTGGAATTTTCAGTCCAGTGTTTGTGGTGGAGTGGGGCAGAAGAACAGTCAATGCGAGAGTTGAACCAGATATCAAGCTGGAGATTGAAGCTCCCTACAGATGTAAGTGAAATCATAACTTTCACACCTATCACTAAATTGTCTTGAACTCATTTTATATAGATTTGACCTGCAATCCTGTTACCTGTGTGGATATTCTGCTAAATTGTTTATGCTAACCTTGCTTCAGATGTGCATGTTTCTCTTTTCGCTGTAAGTTTATTATTGAGAGGATTCTAGCATATGCCATTGATTTTCTGCATACAGAAGTATTGATGAACATTTAAGCACCACTGATGAAATTTTGCGTTCTTTTCTTTTCTGCAGTAATTGAAATGGACACCAAAAACATTCTAGACTCGGCACCTGAAATGTTTGCTACCATGATCAGCTCCCTAGGATTGGACCTAGCACTGGATTCATTAATCAAACTTGTGGCCACTGATGGACAGAACTTATCTGCACCACCATCTGCATCACCATCTGCACCACCATCTGCATCACCATCAGAAACTGTAGGACTATCTGTGGCACAGCAACAAACAGAAATGAGTGAAACAGCACCTTCCACATCTAATGAGACTTGAATGTTGGAATGGTCCAGCAGAGAGAGAGAGAGATAAAGATACAAGCTCATACACTGCCTAAATAATCCCTAACTTTTGAAGAATCAAAAGGCCAGTCTGCTTCAACAGTTGATCTTTGTACTGTATAGATATGGTGTCTAAGTGTGAATAATTTTACATGGTAGTAAAAGATTCACTTTGTATTGCATTGTAGCCTAAAATATCACATTTATGCAGTCAGTGGAATACAAGTTCATTGTCGTCCAGCTCGCTCTATTGGTAGTGATAGAGTTAAGGATATTACTACTTCTTTTGTCTCCTTATGTCTGTGTCAGATGGTGCTGTTCTTCGTTTGAGCATGAAAAAAAGATTGAGGAGAGATGCTCCACTCATTTCTAGACAGTGATTATTGTCACAAATTGGCAAAGTCCTGCATTTCACAGATACACACATCATGAGTTCCCTTGCAGGGCCCGGGGTTGACAAGTAGGTTCTCTGCTCCCACCTGCAGGTGGCGTAAGCCCGCCATTGGTGCGGTGTCTCCCATGGAGTGCAATCCTCGACATTCCAGGGAAGATATCTCTTCTCACTCTCCTTGCTCCAGTCTTTTGTCCCGCTTTCTTTCTCTCTTCTTCTTGACATATAAACGTAGCTTACCATGTTTGACACAATATAGCTGTAATCGTGCTGATGTGTCGTTAAACCCCAACACAGACAAACAAACATTATGAGTGATCTTTCATTTCTGATCCAGACTTTTATGTAATGCTTTATAACTTGCAGGAATTCAGCTGAGGTTGTTTGTTTGATTGATTCAGTATCAAATCTTTGATTGATTGATTGGGTGGTGAAATCGGAGAAACTAAACCTGTATGATTTGTTTATTTTGTCACATACTGATCAACATGCTTATAAGTTGTGATCTCTTTAGGTGATTTATTGAAAAAAAAAATACCCTGAAAAGGGAAGGAGATAGAGACATACTTTTTTTCTTCTTCTTGTTTTTTTTTTTTTTTTTAGAATTTTTGTATTACAATTGCTTGTGACATAAGCTTTAACATAATGCTTAGATATAATGCTAGGGACAAACACTGCATGTTTTGGCATTGATGGTTGAAGATGGGATATAGCACTTCACTGTGTTGTAACAGACCAGAAATTTATTGTAGAAAATTACAGTAATGTGGGAACCTGGGTCATGTGTGCCTATAGTACAATAGAATGGTGGATTTGTTGTGATTCTGTCACAAATGTGAGAAAATCGGCAGCTGTGTAATTGTTATCTATCAGACAAAAGTCATAATGGACCAGATACATGGGATTTACATTAATAGCATTGTTGCCATCTGCTTTGGATTGTCCAGAGTTTCCACAAAAATTTCAACTCTGCTGTTGAAGAAGGTTTTACCAGATAATCTGTGGATGACAACTTATTGTGAGTAGCAATTAAAGTATTCCTTTTTTTTTTTTTTTTTTACAAAATATGGAAAGTGGTTGATCCAAAATAATTTTGTTCCTGAGAGTTGAAATTTAGTGATAGAGATGTCAACCCTCTTTTCTTATAGTCTCAAAAGTCACCTCCATTGTAGATCATTGCAATCGTTGTGTGTTGCCAAAAGGTTTTTTTTTATTTTGTGTTTTTCATTCCTGAGAAATAGGAATATCCTGGCTTTTCACAGGAAGTTGCAGTCAAATGTGATGGGAGACATGAAACTGAGGAAATTCCATTTCTCTTAGTTTCAGTTCAATGGAAATCAGCCTATTGCACTGAGCTACAGAGAATTTTTTAAATGGAGTGAGATTTGGCAGTCAGCTAGGAACATCATGTGTTATTTCAAGTAGACTTATAACTGGACAACTTCAGGATGAACACAGTTATAATTTGCTTGGTCCTGTGGCTAGTATAGCATTTCTCTCATGACAGTGATAGTCAGTTAATCAGAATTATGGTTTGACTGTCGATACATAAAAAACCACAAGTAACATTAATTAAACAGAAACTTGAAGAGTTGTCTGTCAGCATCCTTTAAGAACTGAATATTTGCTACATGTTTTATATTGATGTAAATAATAGGTAGCCAAGTATTATATCTTCATTATTTACATTAAAAACGATGATGTTTTAAATAAACTTTCAGCATGCCGGCTGCCCACTTTAATCACCCAAGGCATTTTTTTAATATAATTTTAAAATTGAAATGGTGACTCCCGAAAATTGGGCAAAATTGCTGATAAAAATACCAATTTATCTTTCTGAAGGTTTGCAGCCCAGTAGTAATCATCAAGATTTAGATCATTTATGTGTTCTATATAAGTACATTTTTGTTTGTTATTTTGGTTTAACTGTAACATGATTGTTTAAAGGCATAGATAAACATGAAGATATATGTTGAACTATTGTTTTCAATGCAGATTCAAACATTTTGGAATGTGAATAAATATATATGTACATGTGTATACTTGATATGAGTATTTTAAGTTACTGAACCTGTTCTTAGGTGGTTCTTTGTTTCTCTGGGCAATAGCTGTGTTGTATGATCTCTCTGTGACTCTTCTCTATTCTCAGCACCATTTTTCTCTCTCTCTTTGTCCACCTCTCATTCACCCATACTCAGATATTCATATTCCTTCATGATAATATGGTGAATCTTATTTCCATTGAAAACCAATCTTCAAAAGAGGAAACAAAAAAAATGATAGGTCCACTGTAATCATTTCTTAGGATGTGGGCTAGAAATGTAAATAATTATCATGTTTTCAAGATAGATCTAGAGCAAGTTTAGTTCTTCATGTTTTCACCACACAGTGTAAAACAGGAACCCAGCCTAATACATATATATGACTTTTGTTAGAAAGGCATTCATGCCTATAGATTGCCAACTCATGATCCCAGATAATAATTTGTTTGCCCTGCAGCAAAGAGACAAGAGAGTCAAACACTAGTATGACAGCTCTGAACTTCCCTTCATATACTGTCAGTTACTTTGAGAGAATTGCACAATAGCTTGGCCAGTTGTATGTACATTTGTATTTCACTGCGTAAAATGAACTTGTTTCACTCTGGATTATGGGAGATCAGTGAGTAGCGACCACTTTTATTCGGGTTATCTCCCTTGTAATGTATCTCGTCATAAATTGTGCAACTTTTTCTTCTGACGTTAATGGAACGTGAAGTTGAAGGAAAGGAAGGAAAACAATGACAATAAAGAGACATCAGTATAGATTTGTCGCCATGATATTGAAATGGAATTAATATGTAAATTCAGGGATCTAACACATTCTATGACAATGATTTCAACCATTATTAAAGGGAACAGTGTTATGTTCAGTTGAAAGAAAACGATAGATAAAGACAACATAGTATCCAGAATGACACAATGACTTGAGAGGAATCAATGTGAAATGGGAAAACAGAGTCAGAAGTTATGTTTTTCTTTTAATCTTTTTTTTTTTATTGTCAAGAACTCACATTCAAACATTGTCATGATCAAACAAGCTATTGCTAAACAGACAGTTTTTGTTTTCTTCGATTTACCTTTTTTTTTTTCAATCTTCAATCTGAAGAATGTAAACTTTCCATACCTGTGGTGAGTTTTCAGAATTTGACAAACTTAAAATCAACATGTGAAATTGCTGGCCAAACCTGAAGCACTACATGTACTTGAGACAAGATCTACCTCCAAAAGGACAACGACTGTGAAGCTGAATGATGAAATCTTTCTTGATGAACATATTGACTGAACTCATTCAATTTAGACAATGGGTCTATAAAATAAATTGCATCAAGATCTGGAATCTTTCGGATTCCTTCTTTAATGAGGCTTTAATGATGGTTTATGCTTTTAGTTTTCAAAAGGATTTTTTTTTTGTTGTTGTTGTTGTTGTTGTTTTTTTTTACACTGATTAATTAATATCACAACTTCAGCACAGTGGGTGGAGGCCTTTTTCATTGTTTACTACATGTATTTGCTTCAGTATACATGTGTAAGTATAAAATACTCATCCTGTAAGCTGTTTAAAAACTTTTTAAACAGCTCAAAAAACACAAATCAGAGTGACATTCTCAATTGCTTCAGTTATTGAACTTGATCAGCTACATGCCATTTTGCTATTTCACAAGTTACTAACAATAAACAATAATATGTGCAGTAAGGAGACAAGTGTACAGGCATTTGCTATAATAATCAACTTTTACCTTTCTCTGATTACATGTATGTTGTCATACAAATGCATGGAAAATCCATTGGCCACAGTTTACATTGTGGTGTTACATGTACTTTTTTCCTCTTCAATCCAGGAAGACATGATACTTAAATAATATTTAGCTGTTCTGACAAATCTACATCTTGTAAATCAACACAACATCAGACAGTGGATGTAAATAACATAGACTTTGGAAAAATCAACCAAAAAAAAAAAAGACTTCTGCATTACATTGATAAAGATTCCTCTGGCACCTCTAACACAAATACATGGACATTTTTCCAAATAAGCACAAGTTACATACACTCAGATTTAATCATATTTGAAGGAGTAGGTAATTAAATATTTAAATTGTCCTGAACAGCTAAGAAATGGAACTAAAACAAATAAATAGGCTTACATACATTTCCAGTGTTGGAGTAACGTTTTGTTATCACTATCAGTTTCATACAATGGTTATATTAAAGCTTGCATCTTACACAAACAGTGAATCAATGTTAGTCTATATTTTTGTCAGACTGTCAAGAAAAACAAAAACAACACATTTTTGGGATGGTAAAATTTGAATTGAGTGAAAATACAGAAGACAACATGAAACTACTGTCAGTCAGTGTGATCCCAGACAGGGACGCAGTTCAAATCTGAAGAACCATAGCCCAATGAAGTACAATGACCAAAGCTTTCTTATACAATTGTTACACAGTGCTGGCAAAGAGCAGCAGATTGTTCTGCTATGCCCGTGGGCTACATATAATTGTAAATAACATGTGGAAAACTGTTAGTTCAGCATCATCCCCTTTGTGACTTTAGAAATATTACTTCAATTGGAAAGTTTCACCAAAAACTCTTGCTGAAAATCTCACACAGGAGAATCATTGAGCATTTTCAATGCTGTCTTTCCTCATTTCAGGATTTTTTTTTCTCAGGACTTTTACTATCAAGGAAAGCATCCATTAAATTTCTCAGCACTGCTTGGTACAAAACTACAGTACAAGTGGACAACTTAAGAATAACATAGATATATCCATGCAACAAGCAATTATGGAAAAACATCCATAATGTCAGCCAGAATAGAAGGCTAGGGTGCATAGACAGCCTATGATCTTTAAATTGTCTCAGAGCTGCTCTCCACAGTTGGTATGAAAATTATGGGCTAAGACATTTGTTAACTCTGATCAACTATTCTAGGAGGCTTAAAGTCTTTGCTTAAATAATCGGAACTCGCTCTCTGAGCCTATCCCATGTGTATTTATTTTAAACTCTCAGAAATCTTCTGCATCACCAGTTTTATCTGTCGTAAATGCTCGATCACTATGATTTATTCGTTTCCATATTCTTTACAGTAATGCACAAACGACCCAAGGACTCTTATAAGTTATAAGATATACATGCGAAAACTAATAAATCCTGTGTTTCTCGACGCGGTTTACAATGAGAGTTGGTCCCGACAGAGAATTTGATTGCACCATTACTGAGGTAGATGTAGAAGTGATTGTAACTCACTTGACGATACCTGTGGTCGACTATCTGCTTATTTCGTGACCTAAGGCTAACAAATTAAACTACATGAGTCCCACCCTTAAAACGGATCTTCATTGTGTTTCAGATTCACTGAATGTGTAAGGATATGAGTTTATCAAAATTGTCACACATGGGGTCGATCTTCTGGTACGAGTAAATGCACTTGCCATCAGTGGCTTGGGTGGTATCCATGTTTTAACAAAAAATCGTGACAAACATCATTTAAAAGTTTTGAGCCATTTGAAATCTGCTGTCTCAAATAAGCTTCGATCTGCCCAAATCCAAGCCACTGATACTTTAACAATATTATTATATTTAGATCCTGTCTTCTTCCATTGAAATGTCATAAAACTAAAACACGACAAGGAATTCCCGACGATATTCAACTGTTCATTAGGCCCAACCCTCTTGATTGAGGTGAACAACTAAACTCCTAGTTATTTTTATTTTATTATTATCTTTTAAATTTAACCACATAAATACTCTCCGTACAGAGTGCCCTGGTGGAAACTCCAGACTGCAAAGTGCAGATTAAATGAAAAAAAAAATAATTTTTTAAAAAAGGAGAGAAATGGAGAAAAAGAGAGAGAACACAGCACTATATACATGTTCATGTATTTCTTTCTCGTCTGGCGTTACTGGAGAGAGAAAGAAAGAGAGAGAGAGAGAGAAACAACAATGACAAGTACATACATGTGCTTCCTTTTCAGTTTTGTCCAGTCAGTTAATCCACTGAGATAAACCTGAATTAGTGGGACTGATGAATCGGACGTACCGCCAGACCTGCGCACATATTAAACATAGCTAGAATACTCAGTCTACAGAAAACAACAAGTAGATATTACGACATAACGCAACAGAGGAACAGAGCGGTGAGTATATCAGTTAAAAAATATGATGGTCATGATACACGACAACACCACAATTTAAAATCTAAGGCAGATATACGTACATCCTACAAGAAATGCAAAATCCACACCTGAAAATAGCTTCACTAGACACAATTAATTTTATGGTAACTACAAATCATTACATTTTTTCTTGCAGAAACTAGTCTGGTTATTGATGATGACTTCCTACCAACAACACACCTATGGTGCTTCTTTTAGTTTCCTGCATGCAGTCTGAACGTCCTGGTAGCCTATTGTGCACATCCGACTCGCACTTTCATCTAAGTTTCAACTGCAAAGACTCCAAGACTTGTTTTACATTTTTAACCCTATAGGTGTCAAGCGACCGTATCCGTCCATAATACAGCTGAACGATGCATTTCAATTAATCCCTACAAAACAAAACAAACTACATGCATGGTAATACTAATTTTGATAAGTACTCGAAGTAACTGCCTTCAGACTTGAACTCCCATTTCTTGAAAATATGACTAGATATTGTCGCAGAAGTGTTTATTTTCCATGGTGGAACTTGCAGAAATTTAAGTTCATCAGAGTTATGTTTTCAAATGTCATAATGTCTAATATCTTCTGTCAGGCAATTAAAGACACATCTCTACTTTGTTTTTTCAATTTTTCATAAAATTATTTGAAAGTGATGAGGTGAATAGAATTTTCTACTTTACAGTTGATTTACAGGCATGTTTGTTAATGAAATCTTGTAATAGTTTTGTAGATTTAACAGAGAATAGAGAAAATCGGTACAGCCCTAAGGGTGGTGGGAATATGACACTATACACAGGAACAAACACACGCAGATTGATGGAGAGAGAATAAACTATATATATATTAAATTAAAGAGACAAGGAATCTTCAAAACCAAAAGGAGAACAAAATACAAAACCAGGCAAGATGTGCAAGAACCATTATTTTACAAAACCGACAACACAACAAGATGACAATAAGCACACAATTTCACAATATTATATTATTGCAAGTAATGTATTGTAAACTGAGAAATATGAATTCCCAAACCATCATAAAGTAAGGGATGGCGTAAAGCTTTGATTACTAGCACTTCAGTAAAATAACGTCGCAAAGGTATTTCAATTTTAATAAGTGCCAAATTAAACAGGCACAAAAAAAAAAAAAGACGTTGATAAATTTAAGAACAAGCCATGTTGATGCTTCGGGTTGTTTAAAAAGATCATACAAACTTTGAAAACGAATAAAGAAAAAAAAACAGATAAAAGAGAGAAAGAAAGAAAGAAAAAAGAAAGAAAAGAAAGAAAGAAAGAAAGAAAGAAAGAAAGAAAGAAAGAGAGAAAGAAAGAAAGAACACCAGTTCTAAAGTCGAATAGGCCACATCGCTCTGCATATATTTCGAAATTCGCTTACTCGAAAGTTACTTTTAAAAACTCCCCAGCAGGTAGAATGTTTTCCTCTTGCAGTTTGCGGTTAACATTCACGATTTCTCTGTTGTAAATATAGACTGATGAACTAAGAAAAAAAAAAAAAGAGTCAGAGAGAAGGATCAACAGACAGACACTGAGGAAGAGGCAAAGGAGGAGGAAAAACGCAAATTTCTTCAAAGTTATAATAATATGGCCAAAAAAAAAAAAAAATCTCGATATACTGATGGTAAAATTAATATCATAGAAGTTAGAATAATGTCATAGAAACACAAAGGACAAGCCTCACAAAATTTGAGGGAATGATAACAAGTCTGGGGTGATTCACTCACTCCGTGAACAAGCACTAAAACCGTTAGAAGGTGAATGTATGCAGAACAGTCACTCCATTACAAGAATTTTGTGAACGTGAACTTGATAAGGAAACGTATTCTCATGGCTAGCGTACAAAGCGTGTTAATTATCCGCCATATTAGTGTACATCCAAAACGTCAAGCATAAAGCTGAAGGAACGCCCTTTCCTTGGAGATGAAACTTTGGAAGGAAAATTGCGAAAGAGAAAGATTTTTTAAATAGCAATTAAAAAGAAAAAAACCCACAAAAATAAAAATTCTCAACTCACATCTAGTGAACCAAAATCAGATTTCAAGTTTAACACATGTACCATTTTAATTTAAAATAGCCATTTAATTAGGAGTCTTTTGAGTAGGTTACCTCAATGCTGACTGTTATTACCAAGAAGTTGCAAATGGTTTTTCCAAAATATTGCACAGACTTACAAATAATGAGACTGACTCCCTTTCTCTTCACAACGGAAAATTGCAATGAACTGCCATAAAATGAATTTATAAGTTTTCTTTCCTTTGCAGTTGTATAAAAATTCATCCACTTAACCATAAAAAAATGAAAGAACAGTAATATGATAAGTTGATAAAACTATTAAATTCACTCTATAATAAATAACCCAAAACGTTCGAGACTACATTTAAATTTATAATATTCATAGTCTTGTTCATATTAATGATTGAGCCCCACAAAAAAATCTAATGTCTTGGGGCATTCATATACTATTCTCTCCATTTTAGAGTCTGTGACTTTACAACTATGTCTTTTTTTTTTTTTTTTAACTGTATTAATGAAACACTTCTAGGTCCAGGTAAATCTACAATAAGATGGCTGACAGCATGATCAGGGCCAAGGTCACTAAGTTGAAGGTCAAGGCCGTGCTACTGTTTTCCCCCTCATCGACTTCATCGACTACTGGCTTGTAAGCGGCATTGCCATCTGAAATGATACAATTGTAAAATGTGATAAAAATTTGTCTCACATAGCAGCTGTGAAATGAATCTGGGGTCAGTATTTTTGTTCCACGTGAAGACCATTCACTGGTTCCAGTCAAAGAGGGAAATTAAAGACATGAGGTTTTCAGAAAGGATAATATTTCAGCCACAATTCACAAAGTGAATATTATATAGATAGCTAGCCTAGCTAGCTAGCTAGCTAGCTAGCTAGATAGATAGATAGATAGATAGATAGATAGATAGATAGATAGATAGATAGA
>JBCAUA010441060.1:0-17683 GCA_038406235.1 Peronia verruculata | reverse complement strand
AGGGGACCCCCCCCCCCCCCCCCCTCCCCCTGAAACCTTTGGTGCATGGCAAAGGAAAGCAAGAGGGCTGGTCCGAATGCTCTCCCGTTCTCTATCTCCCTATACAACAGATCATGCTTGAAAGCTAATGTGTGCTCAAACCTTCAGGGACTGGTTCTCCTCCTGAGCGTCTCCCATCTCCAGGATCTTGCTGACTTTGTCATGAATAGCCTCCGCCTCCTCCTCCTTAAGTCTGATGGCGGCCTCCAACTTCTCCAGCTCTGCCTGAGCCTCCTGCAGCTGGGAACACAGCAAGGTAAGGTTAGGCAAGATAGATATGCTACGATAAGCCAAGACAAACCACGACAAGATAAGATAGAAATAATAAGATAAGATAAGCCAAGGTAGGACAAAATCAAGGTAAGACAAGGCAAGCTAAGCTAAGAAAAGCCAAGTAAAGACAAGATAAGATAAGTGAAGGCAAAAATGCAGGAAAAAATATGACAAGATAAGAAAAGGCAGGACAGAATATGTCAAGATGAGATAAGACAAATGCAAGCCACAATAAGACAAGATCAGACAAGTCAAGGCAAGACAAAGTGAGACAAGATAAGATAGCTACAGTAAGATAAGGTAAGCCAAAGCAAGATAAGATAAGCCAAGCAAAGACTAGACGAGCCAAAGTAAGATGAAATTCATTTGTTGTTAGTCATACTTTGTTCCACACTTGATGAGATGTAACAGATATGTAACATACATTCACACACATATGCGAAACAAGATGCAAATGTCACAGACAGCAATACCACAAGGCAAAGTCTGCGATAAACTTGACAAGTAAGCCACAAACTTGACCATTATGAATTTCAGGGTATTTACTGCTACATTCAGTTCCATCCAATCTAACCATCAACACCAACTCCAGTCAATTATATCTCATGCTATGAAAGCTTCACATGGTCGTAAAACAAAAATAGAAAAATCTGTCTGAGTTATGGTACTTAGGGCTTTCAACCTCCTGCAGGTGGTTATCTTGGATCAGCTTGCCAAAAGCGCCCCCCAGTACCGAGCAGTTCTCTACCAGCTCAACATGACACCATTCTCTGTCTCTCACCTTCTCCTCCACTTTCTCTTTCTCGTCTCTCTCTGCCTGCAGTTTTAGCCGTAGCTGTGCAGCATCGCTGTCAGCTTCCTCCCCGCCGTAGTGTCGCAGTTGGTCCAGCTGGTTCCGCAGGCCAGAGATGTGTAGGAGTTGCTGCTGGACTTGCTCCTTCAGGGCTGCATTCTCATGCTGCAGCTCCTGGACATAACAGATATGACAAAAGATAAGATATATGATAAGATAAGGCAAGATATAGGGGTAAGATATAAGATAATATATAAGAAAAGAAAAATAACATGAAACAAAGAGGTAGATAAGATATAAAATAAGATAACAGATACCATATAAGGAAAAAGAAGAGATCATATAAGATAAGAAGTAGATAAGATAAAACAAACTTTTTTATCCTCCAAAAGGAAATTGCATTTGCAGTTGACGAGACACAATAATATAGAATTATGTCAGCCACATTCACATAACAGGCAGACAAAAGCTATCATTCACAGCATTAGAACATGGCAGAGTTATTGTAACAATGACAGGCAAATCAGAGGTTGGTCAACTCTTGAGCATATGGAGTGTCTGATATCACAGTGAAACTCAAGCATCTCCCTTTCTCTTGGTGGGAAAAACCTTTGTTCTACTTTGGGTAGAGGTCAAGATGTTGGTAATTAAACACTATTGGGGTGACTTGCTGCTGCAGCTATATGTAGTGAGAAAATGGCCAACAAAGTTTGCTGAATGATTTTGATCCCAGTTAAGGCATTTCAATAAATTGCAAATTTTTTAGACTTTTTTCTCAGTGTAAGGCAGCATTTTTCACTCTGAAGCACATTTTCAGATAAACTGCAAGCATTTCCTGCAAAAGAAAAATTTTTGCTGAAAAATTTATTCATTCTTGAAAAATTGTAATTTCTCCAGTCACCTCACCTTCTTGAGCATCCAATTTCACCATGAAGTGTCTCATATATGTCTCGCGGCCAGTCGAAATGAGACGTGAGTCGATGGGTTAGAACTGAGAAATCAGGCTTGGAATATGATGAGGGGGTCAGATACCGATTTTTTTTTTTTTTTTACTGCAGAAAGAACATTCGTTTCTGGACAAGGTAAAAATCGGTCTTACCGTGGATTTATAAATATTTCTTCACAAAAATCATTTTCTTGGAGGAGGTTACGTGTGCATTCAACAGTTCATTTAAACTCCATTTTCTCAGAATTTCTATCATGGTTCGGTGGAGTCTCCCTTTGTCGTTTTTAAACTGCAATATCTCTGGCTAGAATGGAGCTAGCTCAGAACCTTTTTCACCATCTTAAAGGGTATAAAATAAACTTTCACATAATACCAAAAACCTCATATGGTGAAACATCGACAAACATCTCATTTTGACTAGCTGTGAGACATGATATACAGGATGTTAGTGACAGTTCAGTTTCCCACCATGCTCTCAGTGACATACATTCCCAAACAGCCTCGTCAGAGAGTGTTTATCACCTGAGAGTTACTAACGCTCCGAAACACTCTTTCAGTGCTCAATCTGCTAGTGATAATTGTCACAACCTCAGCCTCTCTTGTAAATCATGTTGGTAAGGACAAAATGATGACATGTGCATTATACCTATTGATCTGGTTGAGACAGCGGAAACATGCAGTGTACACTCACAATTTTGTGTCTTTTACGAGCAAAGCATAAACTTTCTTCTCTCTCCATCAATTTTCTATCAATTCATCCATTTATTTGTCCATCTCTCCTCCTTTCATTAATTCTCTTAATATTATACGGAGCTTAAAACCCAAATTAGTGAAATCAGGAAAACTCCAAAATCATGGGCAGATGGGATGGACAGACAGACAGACAGACATCTATCACAGAAAAAACACTGCTGACCTCTTCCACTTGTTGAGATTTCTGCACCTCCTCCTCCAGCGACACGGTCGACACTCTGTGTGGCTGTCGTACAGGAGACATCAGGGTCGGGCTACTCCGCTCTTTCTTGTCTGCTCCAGTGGTTGTCTCCCCCTCCATGTCGTCCATGTCCTCGCTAGCCTCAGACTTCTCGGTGAGCTGTCGTTCCAGGCGGGAGATCCTCTGCTTGAGCTGCTCCTCCACACTGCCACGCTGATCCAGCTCACTCTCCAGCTGGGACACCCACGCCTGTGAGGACAAACATTCAGTATGAGATCATTGCCACTCTTACAATCCTACACCCACAATACTGACAACAGAAGTTTTATACTCTAAACTACCTTATGGTATCCTGTCCTATCCTACCCAACCATATCTTTTCTGCCCTATCCCAGCCTATCCTGTCCCATCCTAGCCCATCTTGTCCTGTCCTATCATAGGTTATCCTGTTTTGCTTTATCCAACTCCTATCCTGACCTATCCTAGAGTGTTGAAGATTGTCGGAGTGACACACAAGACTTATCCTGCTCTATATACATGTGGTGTGCTACCTCATGAAGTGAGTCAAATGTTACAAGGATCTGGGTGGAGAAACTGGGGATTTGACTGACCATGGCGGTCACTTGGGATAACTTAAAATCTCAGTATAAGAGAGCCACAGCTAAGTAACTTTATCCACCAAAGTATGGTCCATTTATTTTCCTTTCCCGTGTCATTCAGAGTCCTTTGCAAGCACAAATATTGAAGTCATTCCCCCCAATTCAAATAACATGTAATATGCACAAAGATTTGGAGGAGATGTACAACCTTGAGGTCATGAGCACTCAGCTCTTTGTCTTCCAAGGCTTTCTGCAGGTCCAGCGTGCGCTGATGCATGTCGCCCTGGCTGGCAATACGAGATTGGAGCTGTTCTGTCAAGTCTGCAATCTGCGGAAGACACATTGGGCACATTACGATGTTACTACCCTTCATCTGGATGGCTAAAGTTAATAACTAAAGTGACATGGGCACTCCATAGCAGTACATATTTCTGTCTAAAAGCTTATCTCTTTTCTGACACAAAGATGTCATTTGGATGCCATCATCTGTATGACAAATTTCAGTCATAGAAACATAGATGAAATTACTTCTAAACATTTCTTTGAGAAAAAATTGTGATTTGAGATTTATGGTCCTGAGTTATTATAAGGTGTTTTCCCTCACATGTCCATGTCGCTGATCTGTCAGAACTTGATATGACATACGAGCTGTGCCCAGAGCAAATAAGTTGGAAGTCATGTAGGGCGATTATGATTTGCAGCTATTTTGAACTTTTTTCTGACTCAGATATCAAATTAATCTTATTTTTTTTTTTTTCAGGTCATGAAATGTTAAGCTTTCATTTTGTGAAAAAAAAAAAATTTGGTATTTGAGTTGGAAAATAGTTAAAAATGGAAATAACTCGTGATCCCTTGGTGTGACTTCCAACTCATTTGTTCTGAGCATAAGACATATTCTCAACATAGCCTGAATGAAAGTTAAAATCTGAAAAAGAAAGACAAGGGGTATCTTGCCCATAAATAAGCACAATCAATATGTCAAGTGAAAAAATTGTGATCTGTGACTGACCTCTCGTTGCAGCCTCTGCTGTGAACTGACTGTTCGATCCTTGCCCTCTAGCAGCTGTTCCAGACGCTCGACTTCTCGTTGGTGTTCCTCTCTCTCCTGTTCTCGCTCTGCCATTTGTTCCTGCACACACACACAAAGGGAGACAACAACTCAGAGTTAACGCAAATGTGTCTACCGACAGAACGTCAGCCGGCCTTATGCCCACGTGCGGAAACGGCAATCCACTGTGTTGACAGGGGAAAAATTTTTATGCAAAGATCCAGTCTAAATAACTTATTAGAATTATTATATATACCCTAATCCTAACCGTAACCCTATCCCTAATCCTAATCCTAACCCTATAATTCATGTGGTATGACATCATACGTATGCGCAATAGCCCAGCTGACCTTCTGTCTGTAGACGCAAATAGTTAACACTTGCATAGTCGGTTATTGTGGCAACAGCCAACACAAAACAACTTGGCCACATTCAGTCCCACATTGTACAAAAAATTTGACCATGGGAAAATGGAGAATAGCTCTGCTCCATCTATCTCTAAAATTTAAAAGAACATAGCACATAAATACAATTCTGGATCCAGGTCTTTTCAGAATAACTTTTGGCCTGTTGCTGTTGTATTCCGATGGTCTGCCTTGTGGAAATCTATTCCAGTTGGGAGCAGACAGTTGGAAAGTTTGCTGGATACAGATAGATTAAGCAGTTGGCAAGGACCACCTCTATGGTGATTCGAGTGACCAAAACTGTAAGACACTGTGAAGGTAATTGTGTTAGGAAAGGCATGGAATGAGAGGCTGGCATACGATAAGACAGAGATTGTAAAAATGTTCTACAAGGGAAATATTGAGCAGATTTTGTCACGGACTTACGACTGTGTTTGGTTACGATTGATTGGTCGTAAACTGATCTGGTCATAAGTAAGCCTTTGATAAATTACCTTGAGTATATTAAGCTGTGTAATGATATAGTAATCACCATAGAGTCATATTTTATAGCCCTGACGAAGAGCCAAGCGGGTTCCAAAATTTGGCTAGTGATTTTAGCTTCTTTTATTAACTCAATTCAAAATTCTTCATATTGTTTTTCCACTTTTTTGATGTATTTGATTAGTTGCCGGTGGACAGTCATCTAAATTTTAAGATATGTTTTTGTAAAATGATGATGATGATGACGTGACATAGCAGAGTTGCTTGTAGTTTGTAGTACTCTAAAGCCACCCTATGATTGCATGCTTAATGAACCATAGCCCACTGATAGTGTTATCTGAATTCCTTTTTAAGCTGCGGGTCCATTTAATACCACTATTAGTAGAATCAGGTAATACATTCGAGATAACCACCAGAAAGGAGGTTGAAAGATGTATATAAAAGGGAACCGGATCAGATAATGCATCGCCTGCTTCTTTCTAACCAATAAAAGTCATTTTGTACTTCATAATCTGTAATCCTTCTCTATTGTCATACCTACTAACACAACCATGCAGCACCAGACACTTTTTTTTTTACAGCTTTGTTCCCTGCCCCCCCCCCCCCCACCTTCTTTTCCATTTCCTCTCTCTTTTTCAACCTCTTTTCTAAATTCTGTCTCATTTCTACTGTGATTCATATCCATGACTTGTTACAAGAGCCCAAAAGAATTGGTCGTTGTTCATACCGGTACTACATGTATTGTATAATTATACTCAAATTTGTTACGTCAGTAATCATTCACTTCGAACTGTTCTAGAATCTCCTGGCTCCAGTTCTGCGCATTCAACTTGTCTCTAGTAATATGACTTCTTCTTCAATGTTCAAATAAGTTTCAATCCATACGGTTCAGTTCTATTTGTCAATATATTCTCAATATATTTCTCACATCATTATATTAAATGATTGTCCTTATCGACTGAAGGAAAGTTGTCATGTCAATACCACAAATCTAGAATATATCAAGTCCTTAATTCCTATCTGAAATAAGGCTTCAATAAACATCAAGTGATTTTCACACACGTATGATCTAATAATACCAAGGCTGTCTTAACGTTTATTCATTTTTCAGCTTAGCAGAGCACTGATCAGATTTGTGGCTCAAGTGACTTTAATTTCGATTAGCCTCAGAGTGAAATATTTGTTCAAAATGCTTTATTAGGCTATTTCTTATATTTAATTCTTGTGAAAGTGCAAATCCAGTCATTAAAAAAAACAACAAAAAGCGAATTCTTTGATCCTGGAGATCTTAACGCATTCCATCTAACAATCGGTTCCCTAAACCAGTTTACATGAAACGTGCTCTCTTTGACAAACCAGAAACCACTCACAACTTACTGCGATTCATATTAGGTCTATGCTACTGCCCATTCATCGAAGACAATCGCGACACTCGGCCTGACAAGGGTGGAAGCCGCGCGTCGTAAACTTCGCGGAGGAACGTACAATAACGTAAATGACAGGGTATATCTATGGGAACAAAACGCTGGTTAGAACGCTCTTTCAGTTACATATATCTATAACATTTAGTGGCATGTTTATCAGATAGCGTAACCCCTTGTACACAGAACACCCCCCCCCCACCCCCCCCTTTCCCACTCCCCTCCTCACACCCCTTCAGTATGAACTGGGAAAATCCTCAATAGTGTTTTTTTTTTAATGAAATAAAATAAATAAATACTTTTTAACTAAATTAAATTATTTGTTTAAAAAATGAAATAAAAAAGAATAAAATAAACAAAAAAAAAAAAAAAAAGACAAAATATAGAAAGTTACATACAACAGAATGAAATTAATACACACGAGCTAGTATTTTTGTATATATTTCATATACATGTGCTAAGTTGATAATTTCACTGGACACGCTAGTTTTCACTTTCACTGCAGTGAATAAGAGTCCCATAAATTGATAAACCGCCATGCATGTATCTCTGTGTGTGTGTGTGTGTGTGTGTGTGTATAAATATATACATATTTATAATCAATTTAAATAAATAAATGTGTATATATTATTGTCATTAAACTAAGCTTCTACTTCTTAATGGACAGAAGTGCATTTGTTGTTGTTGTTGTTATAGGCCTAATAATAATATAAGTTAAGGTGAAAATAGGTCAAATAACAGCACTTTGAAAAACGCAGAGGTACAATTTTGAGGAGAGAGAGAAAAAACAAAAAGATCTTGTTAAAAACTGAAATAATGGTTGCAACATGGCTTAATGTTTGCCGGGGCAGAACACAATAGGCATAGCTACAAATGACGCAAGAATGCTAATGTTTTTTTGTAAAGTTAGTACTTACATGAAAGTTTCTCACAAAGAAAAACAAGTCTTTGGTATGGTCATTTCTTTGGCTGGTGTAGCAACTTCCGTTTGTTTTTGGCATGCACACTCTTATCCTTCATTTTATCCTACCGCAATTTATGATGCGCTGCATGCGAAATCGCGACAAACACTCACAAATTTATGAAGTACACAAATCAGTGAACTTTTTATTATTGAACAATAATTGTGTTGCCCACCACACGGAGGATAGAACCTTTTTTCCATAAAGCTGTATTTTATTTCATTTATTGTGCCTTTTTTAAATTCAATTTTATTTATTTCATTTTATTTCATTCTATTGCATTATTTTAGTTTATTTCAAATTCGTATTTGTTTCATCTTATTTTATTTGCTCTAGTTTAGTTTAGTTTAGTTCATTTTAGATGAATCTGTCGTTATTGTTGTTATTCCTGTCCTAGTCTATTCACTTTCTTTGCCTTGTCATACATTTTGACTTTCGTAATTTATTCCTTTTTTGTCCCGGTACTTTTTTTTTCTTTACTCTAACGTGAACAAGAGACCCATCCAGTATGGAGAATTATGTACATGTTTTTGTTACCTATCATATCATTTTTACATCAGTTAAAAGACACTAGAAAGAGAGAGAGAGAGAGAGATAAAGAGAGAGAGAGAGAAAGAGAGAGAGAGAGGGAGAGAGAGAGAGAGAAAGGGAGAGAGAGAGAGAGAGAGAGAGGGAGGGAGAGAGAGAGAGAGAGAGGGAGAGAGATAATAATTATTACCTGCTTGGGTTTTATAGCCACCAGGCTGTGGTCACTATTGCCCTAGCCCATCTATCAACTGTTATATCCTTGAAGAAATTGGTTGTTTAAAAAACAGTCCTGCTCATTATATTAAAAACCTTTCCAAGAGATGCCTCTTTTCTGAATTTAAAAACAAATTATAATTTTAACCAATGGCCCATACTACGACTTTTAAGGAATTCAAAATATATGTGTACCAAAGTTCAAGCGTGCCAACAGAAATGGAGAGGAACAACTGTAACGTTTATTAAAATTTAATATGATTGCATATACTTATTTCAAATTCCCAGAGTAAAACCAAATCAAATAAAGACATGGCAAATACTGGGCTGTGTCAGGTGATTCTTCCTAAGGAAAATATTAAATTTGCAGCATAGACCTTTAAAATACAGCTTTTCCAGTCCACGCTAAGAGAGCATTAGCGTTACGTGCCTGTCTTTACTTCTGGTCTATGAAAAATGGCTTAACTGACCTTGAAGTCTGGTCTGTCGTTACATCCGATGCTTTTATCTTGAATGCTTGGAGAAAAGCGAATGTACTGGGGCAAAGCACGGCATTTTTTTTTTTTTTTTTGAAGGGCCATAGTCAAACAGCAGGTCATCGAGTTTTCTCAATCCAGAAATGTATCATGGAAAAGTACATCAGTAATTTTGGTCGTAGATCACGTGCAAGTGTATAACATCTATGAGTAATGGATGGGTGTACTAAATTACTAATGCACAATCTATGTGAAAGTATGCTTAACCTTTTCCCGTTTTTTTTTTTTTTTTTACAGAAACTATCGCAGAAAAGAACGGTAGAATGCTCTAGGGTGAACACAAACAGTCGGAATTAGATCAGAATTTGCTGACAACGACCTACAATCGAAACTGAGCTCAATTGATCGAACAGATGTGGATTAGACAGCGTTCTGAGATGATTGCAGATCGAAAGCTCGAACGTGGACACCTACTGATATTGGAAGAGAATGATCGGATTTTAGTGAAATGATATGCAGTATTGTAACAGAGTTAAAGGTTAAAGGTGAAAACTGTACATGTTTATTCACGAAACACAGCCAGCTTGAGACTTGTTCTGTAATCTGAATGCAGTGAAGAGACGTTGGAATCTCAACAAACTGGCACACGTCATTGAATTTCAGTACCATCCATATTTCAGGCCCTTACAGGGCATGCTAAGCTGTGTCTTGTCTATCGTATTTTCTTAACGTGTTTCCCATGTGGTGATTTCTGAGTATCCCTGAACATGTCGAACAGCTCAACAAGATAAATTTATGTTCAATGAATGGTAACAACTGCAGTTTTACACAGTAATTAAAATATATCTCATTGATTAGTAGCAGTGAGATGGGGAATAGACAGTCGCAAGTAGATGAGTCCCTGCATGGCTCTGAAATGTCTAGTGCCAAGCAGTTCGGAGGCAGAAAACCCCTGTGCAGCCTGGACGAGCTGTGGAACGAGTGTGCTGCCTTGAAACAAGGCTCACGCCTACTTGCAGAATCTATTGACGACATCTTCTTGGATGATGAGGAGTCGGAGGAAAGTGCGGCAGAGATGGAGGAAAGACTACAAAAAATCATTATGAACAATCAAGCCATTGTGAAAAAACTGACCCGTGATTTAGAGCGACATGCCAAAATAGTTGACCAAGGCGCTGATCGAAACGAACGACTTATGTCTATCGTAAGAGATTTGGTCTCGACGGTAAATAACTACATGACTATGTTGATTAGAAATATAAGGAAGCTGAAGAGGTTGATATCTGAAATGAAACCGATAGGTGAAGGAAAACAACAGCCTGCACCTCGTGATCGGGAGACGAAGTTGATCTATGATGTCATCAGCGATCATCAAGATGTGGACGCCATGTTGCTTCAGTTACTTGACACGGAGGAACATCGCGAAGACCTGGAAAGAGATATCATCACCGTGTTGGTGTTTTGGCGGGATTACCGGTACTTACACATCCTGGCCACCGAAGAGCAGGACGAGATTGAGGACGTCAAGATTGCGGCTGACAGTGTGGCCCACGGACTGAGCCTGCTCAATACCAACAAAGACAAATAATAGATATTTTTTTAGTCCACCTCTCCACTTATTACAATAGCACCAATATAAACGTTTTAAGAAAAATAGGAAAACGAAAACCTTTTCATTTATAATACACGCAGTTACAAAGATAGATGGCTGACTCTGGATATTATTTTCATATATGGTGATATTACAATAGTACCGTCAAGGACACATTTTCATTTGTTCTTCTAATACTAACAATGACAATTGTGTCATGCACTAAGCCTCTGTCTTTGACGATAACGACAGCAATTGCAAGGATAAATGACAGACGCTGGACATTGTTTCATTTATAGCAACAATAGCTTACAAATTACGACAAATAAAAGTAAAAGTTGTGAATTTACTATTAGGCCCTACAATAGCAGATAATGAACATCTTTTTTTTTTTTTTTATTTGCCTGTATTACCATTGTACTTTATCATCAAGAAAGAAATGACAGACAAAAGACATATTTTTTATTTGCTTGCACCAACCAAAAACTTTGACAGAATTGACAGACATTACTTTATCACACACTAATTTAACATGGTTTATGTTTGAAAGTCTCTGTTCCAGACCTCATAAAGAGTTCAACCTTACAGCAAATTCAACAGTAATTTTCCTGAATGAAGGGTAAATCGGGCTGTTTACCAAATCAGTCGAGTCTCTCCCTCGTGTGGTCTTCTTCTAACGTATAATATCTTCAATCAGAGAGGTGTTTCAAGATCTTTTATCTTTTAATGACCTATCATTTGAATTACTTGCCATTCTGAATCGCTTTGTTTGTTTGTTTTTTTTTTTTCGTCATTTTGCAGTTATTGACACGTCAACTTCCACGATTTCTGTGCACGTAGAAATTTCATACATGTATTGCTTTTTGATCTTGTGTTCTCCCCAGAAATCTGGTCTCCATGTGTTTGTCTCCTAACCCTTTTTCACTCTTTACTGTGTTCCTCTTATTTTTTGAAAAAAATTTAACACTTAGTATTAACAGCAAGCTTGACGATATGCGATGAAGTAGAAATAAATGTGCGTTTGAATACATATTTTTATGTAGGCTGATAAAGAATTTGTAATGGTTAAAAAATATTAGGACACCGGTCAATGCTACATTGACACCGGAAAATGTCCTTCACGGGAGTGACTTGCCCTTAGTTTATTTACACAACATCATGGCCGCCTCTAGGTACAAGCACTTTCTTCAGTTGTGCGAAAAGTGGCCCATTGATAAATCCAAGGGCAGTCGTGACTTGGGCGTGCATCTCAGAAAAAAGATCGCTGAAGGTTTTGCTAAAGGAGACTCTACAGTTGTAAATGAACCGGAATGTGAGAAAATCTGTTCGAGTCTTCAGCGAATCACATCAGACTACTATAAGCGCAAATGGGAAAGATCCAAGTTGACAGATGCTTCAGGTGCAACAGCGGAAGCATTACACCAAACTTTATCTGACGAGGGTCTGATAGAAATGGGTGCAGAAGGTGGAAAATCGTGGACAGGTAGACTCAAAGAAAAACTTTTGCCTCAGAAACCATCATGAAAATGTAACAGTCTACACCTTCTGCTTTCTGGTTTGGATAATATGACTGAGTTGTGAGTGTTCTGTGGGTAAAGATTAACTCAGCTGGTATCAGTTGTGTGTGACCAGTGACTTTACTCTGTCATTTTCATGTCTCCTGTGCTATGGAACACTAGACGTGCATATGTGCATATCATAGAGGCCTAACTAAAAAAATGGCAGTGTAAGAAGCAAGTAACTGTGGAGTGGAGAGAAATCATTTTAGATATCTCAGGTATTATGTTAGAATATCACCACTTTAACTGTGTCTGCTGAAGAAAAAAAAATTGACTGAAGTACCTAATTATGCCATGTTTATTTCTGTGTAATGGGATAGAGATGTGTGACAGAGAGACAGTAACTAATTACTTTTGTTTTGCTTTAGTTAGAGCATTTAATGGCTATGTGAGAGAGCAAGTTTACTGTAGTGTGAAGTGAAGAGTATCAGAGCCATAAAGGTTTTATAGCATACAACAATCATGTTAGGCTACATTATGTTATTGCCATGAAGAAATAGAATGACACAGAATCTTTAGGTCAATCTCCTTTTCATGACTAACCCTGAGATAATGACCAGAATGTCAATTAGGATCAAAATATCCATTCTAATTAAAGTTTCCAGCATTGAATATTCACTCAGAAGCAAGGTTTTGCCTAGTCTGATGTACAGAAGATTAACAGGTGGCTTAATTGAGACATACAAGCTTACAAATAGATATTATAAAGTCAAGCTAGACGACTGCCTCCGCCTCAGTGCAGACAAAAGAACAAGGGGTCACTGTTACAAACTAGCTAAACAAGCCTGTGACCTAGGGGAAAAAATTTTTCAGCTTAAGGGTTTTAGAGACATGGAATAACCTGCCGGAGAAAACGGTCACAGCTCCTAGCCTCAATGCTTTTAAAAACCAATTTGATAAACTACTAAAAGACTACAAGACAAGTACAGCACTGAACATCCACTGAAACTAATCGTCAGACCCTCGCAATGTGGTGAGGGAATGACATAAGAACATCAATGGGCCTAAGACCCTCTCGATGAATATTTCCTGAATTTCTTTTTTTTCCTCCAATGAATCATCCTAAAAAAAAAAAAGAACTCTCCCTCTGTGATAGCTCATAGTGGGATTTTTGTTTTTGAGGAATTTAGTGATACATTTTTCATTTCCAAGGTATTGATATTGATCACTGACTGACTTTGCTGTCATTCCCTTACCATATCAATTGCACTCTTGAGGTACTCACATAAAATTGATTCAATTAAAATTTTCCCTCTAATGATTGATAGATCTATTACTTTGTTTTCATACACACAGTTAATATTGTTTTTGGCTGAATAGTTTTCTTTCTCACCTGGCTCGCTGGAACTTAAAAAATCCTGCACATATTTTAAATCTCTAAGTGAAGTTCACAAAATCCATTTATATTCCAGTCCTCTTTATCTGGTTAACTCCTTGAACAGTAATGAAAGACTGATCTGTCTAATATCTGCCCTCCCGCAAAACTTCCTGTCAACAGGCACAGTGGAGAACCATGCAGCTTTGTTGCCTCATACATAATCTTAACTGATGAACTGCATCTGGCTTTAATTTCAAAACAATAATTTTCTATGCTGGCCCTTGGATGGAAATCTTTCTGGGGCAATGATGCAGAACCTTTGTTTGAGGTAAATTAATCTAATCTAAACATTGTGCCTTCACGTTGTTGCTTTTTGTCCCTCCACCCCAGTGAACCCCAAACCATAAAGTACTTTTAACAGAGTATTACTTGACAGATATAGAAGTATATTCTGTATCATGGATTTATTTTGGTTATTATTGTTGCTACAAGTCTTTTGTTTTACTTCTTATAACTAAGGTGGTGCAAACAACACCAGTATTATAGAAATCTTTCCTTCCTCAGTAATATGAAACAGACATGTGATATTCCATATATATCATATTTTATCAGCCTTAAGCATCACATCTCCTTTCATTTGATAGAACATATTTGCATCAAATTTTCATTTTTAAAAAAAATATGTAATGCTCAACAGTTTTATTAGATTAGAATGAACTATTTATGTTTTCTTTTGTTTTGATGTGACTAGACAGAAAAGTTTTCAGGTCATGTTGAACTGGTTAATTTTACTGTGAGTTATAATACTATAGCTGTGTCTGATCTGATACTTTAGATCTCTTGCTGTGTGATGATGGTTCTCCTCTGAGTGATTGTAGTGGTCTTTTGTTGTCGTCTGTCTCTCATTTTCTGCATGACATATGTTAAGATTTAAAAATGAATTTTTTTAAAACAAATGCATATTCAATGCCATCGGGATATATCGATATCATGGGGACCATTATAATGATGTTGATGTAAGAGACAGTGAGCAATTAGAAAGAACTACAAAAATGGCCTTTTATTTTTTTTTTTTCATTTTCCCAAAAAGATCCAGAAAGATGTGCTAGAGCACAAATTGACCCAGCCCTTGAATCCAAAATTAGTCACCAAGTGTTGCAACACACATTTTTTAATGACATGAAGAAGAGTGTGAACAATCTAGGAGGGGGTGTAGCTGTGCACATTTTGTAGTGATGAAGGCAGTGTCAGGTCTAATCTGTATAGTGTCACTGGTATTAGTAAATGCACACATTGGCATTTCTAATAAGTGCATATACTATAAATGTATGCTCTATTTTATTTTAAATGTATCCCTAAGCTTTTTTTTTTTTCCATGTTTGGGAAAATCAGCATGGTTTTGGACAAGAAAAATGGTTGATCCCTGATAGCACGCTCACCCTGACAACACGACTATTTACATTTGGTCCTAAGTGTGGACGTATTCAGGGTTCCACTGTAGTCTATCATTGATTGTGAAAGCTAGCATCCTTTTATGCTTCTACCATCAAAGTACAATATAAAGTGAATATGATGGAAGAGTTTAGATCACTGAAGAATTGTTTCATATTTGTGTGAAAATGTGTATATCTTTTGTTAAGTAATGAATGATATGCATTTCGTTGTACTTGTACCTGGGAAAATCTCTATGTACATGCATGATAAATTTATTGTTATGTTAATATATGTTTATATGTAAAAATATGAATCATTTTGTTTTCTTTTTTCTTATATACTTGTTCTTTTGTAATTCATCTATGTATGTGACCTAAATTGGGCCATTTGCCTCGAATAACTCAGAAAAATATATGTGTACAATTATATATTATATATATAGAAGTCATTTTGTCTGGATACTATATATTACATTGCATAATGTGAGATAAATAATAAATTTATGCAAACCCAACTTCTCAATCATTCTTAATAATTGGAAAGGATTGCCGTATAAAAATAAGATTGCCTTATAAAAACAAAGTTCAATGAACACAATATATCCTAGCAATACATGTCCAATTGAATGAACAGTTTGACAAGAGGGTTTTGAAAAGGTATCTCTGCAGCATTACACATTTTCATCTTTTCTTTGAAATTTGAACAGAGATTGCAAGGCCCAAGTTAATTTAGGTTTTATGACACTCATCATTGCATTGTTCTAAATCCAAGGCATGGGTCTATGGTATCATGGACAAAGATAATTCAACCCTCTTTAACTAACCGATAAAATTATAGTTTCTACGTTACCTTTATCAAAGTGATATACAGTGGAACTCTGATATAACAAAAATCAGATGCTGTGACATTTTGGTAATAAAGAAATGAATATGCAGTCCCGTTTTATTTCGTTATTCTTTCTTGTAATAAAATCTTGGCACTTGCGATATGCCAATCCTCTCCTTTTCGCTTATGAAGAAATAATTTTCCCAGAAGTGACGAGCAAAACCACGTGATGGCATGCCGAAGATGGTTGAACTGAGTGCAGAACCAGTTTTCTTGTTTGTTCATCTACCCCTAACAATGCCCGCCAGTTCTGATTACACACTAATGGTTAAAGGCGAGACAATAACAACGTTTGCATGATACATATGCAGTAGGCTAGGCCCAGATAAAATAACCTGGGGTGGGAATGGTGTTTCTTTGACCACAAAGGTGAAAGTAAATTGATTTGGGCAGGGTGTGCCGGGGTGGGGGAGACAAAGAGTTATGGTGTAATGTTTACCATGTTATGGAATGCACTACTTTATCGTAGACCTCACACGCGGACACAATGGTTGTTGTGTTGGGGTTTAACGACATATAAACACCATTACAACTCTATTGTGTCAAATACGGTAAGATACACGTTTACATGTCAAGAAGAAGAGAGGAAAGAAAGGGGGAACAGAAGACAGGAGCAAGAAGAGAGAGGGAGAAGAGATGTGTCCCCTGGAATGTCGAAGATGGCATTCCATGGGAGACATCCCACTGATGGGGGGCTTTCACCCACTGCAGGTGGGAGCAGAGAACCTACTTATAAAACCTGGGCCCCAGCAAGGGAGGAGACAATGGTCTCGGAGTGGCCATGAATAAATCGTGTTTATTGCTTAAGCTACACACTGCAGCACATAACCCTAGCTTTCAGTGCAGAGTAAAATGTATCAAGCAGTGGCCTACCAGTTTCAGTATTTCATTGTGAAAAAAATTTGCTACTGTTAGGCATTCTTCAGTGTAAAACACATGTGCAGACTTGGTGGGTGGGTGAGAGGGGAGGGGACAGCTTTATCAGGGGAAGTAATTAATAGTAATGATGAGTCAATATGTATTTTATAGTCTCTGTTGGATATTAAGCAATTCTGATGTTAAGAAATAAAAATCTGGGTCCCTTCAATTTTCTAATACCAGAGTTCCACTGTATACATTTTTATCACATAAGTTTTCTAAATCTTTTCATTAGATGTACCTTTAGAACAATCACTCATGAAAACAAAAGCCGGTCTGAAATTGTTTCATGGTTTAACAAAGACCAAAAATTCAATAAATCTCAAAATATCACATTTTCGGCATTATTTATAACAAATTTAATAACAAACATGTACAACAGTGCCCGTCCATGCAGTGAACTATGCACTAAGAGTCCAGTTGACAAATTTGACTATCATATTCAGTATAACAGCAAAAACATCATATAATAAAGTGTTTCTAATGTCCTTGACATCATATGCTATCTTCAGACCATGCACTGTCAATTCTGTTTTTACAGTGATAAACTTGTTATCTTGTAATGAAAAATGACATTTGCCTATTGATGAAATTAGTCTTTGGTTAGAATCCATGCAAAACTCTCAGAAGATGCATGTATACCTAACTGCTGTGTTTTAGGAAAAAAAAAAAAAAAATAATGTTCCAAAGTGAGTGACATATGTACATATATGATATAGTGTCACCCAGGGTTGTTTTGATTTAAATCAACTGATTTTTATTTTTTTATTTTTATGTTAAAATAGCTTTTTTTGTTGACTTTCAATTTGATTTTAGAATATTAAGGGCATTTACATAGCTAAAACACTTTTATTGTTAT
>JBCAUA010440949.1:0-17684 GCA_038406235.1 Peronia verruculata | reverse complement strand
CAATTAACTTACACTCGAAACTCGGTGGCATAATATTCTTTACAATCAATCAGCACCCGAGACTCGGATGAGAAATTATGTACGATCGACTTGCACCCGAAACTCGGGTGCGGAATTCTGTACGGTCAACTAGCACCCGAAACTCGGGTGCGCAATTCTGTATGGTCAACTAGATATATATCTATTATATATATATATATTATACACTGTGTATATATTATATATTATATATAATTCATTCACATATCACTATTTAAAAAAATCCACCCCCTGCCCCTTCGCTCGCTCATTCTTTTCTCTCTTCAGCTGGGCAGGCCAGGTCAGTGTGATGAAGACTTGGCCCACCAAATCCTCAGCCGTTATCGAGAGGAGAGGCAATTTCATAAACACGGCTAATGTCTACAGCCAAGGGAAATCAGACGAGATTGTTGGCAAGTGGCTGGAAAAGTAAGATTATACAGTCAATTGTCACAAGTTTCACCATTCATAAACTTGATAGCATTAATTTGCTTGTCCACATCAAATAATGAAAATAAATGCTAAGCAAGGATGTTATATTTTCACGTATTAGGGATTTTATAGTCTTTTCATTATCTCTACTTTCTTTTTTTTGTTTGTTTCATCATTCGAGCAGAGAAACACACATAGGAACCATCATGTGCCAAGTGTTTGGAAATCTAGCTTGTATAGAGTAAAGTTGGTGCAGTAGCCTACACCTTAATCTTCACAATTCGCTGTGAAGTAAATTTTGGGCATATCAACGTGAGTGGCATACAGGAACATGAGAGTCATTGAATCTCACATATTATCATATGTGTTTCCATTCTTACCGCCGTAGTAGCATTTTTCTGCAATGAAAAACGCTAGGCAGCTCACGAGAAAAATAAAATAAATAAACTAAAGGACATATCAATGAATGCATCATGTGCAGTTTTATTATGCCTGTCAACTGCACCATTCTTGTATGAGAGCTATGATCAACAAATTTGTAAAAACAGGATTGGTAGTTAAAACTACTGCGGCCAGATTTTTGTTTCTTCTTTTCCAGACAACCGAGGGAAAATTTCATCATTGCCACTCAAGTTCGTGGAAACATGGGCACTTCACAAAACATCAACAACGAAGGTCTCAGCCGACGTCATATCACTGTATTGACAGAAGTTTGGAGAGACTACGTACTGACTATGTGGATCTGTATCAGGTGGGCTTCCAATTATGTACATTACTAAAAATATTTGTGACAAATCTATAACATAGAACATATATAAATAGTCTATGAATCTGAGAAAGCCAAATATTTATCACAGTGATCTTTTACTTCTTTTCAACTCAAACTGTTCACATTTCAAAATTTTTGCCAGTCATCCTTAGTGGCTAGGTACAATAACATGGAACCTTGTGTAATGTTTCGTAGAGTGGATTTTCATACAAACATTGCATTGCAGAATGGTTTCTGTAGATGAAATATTTGACCTTAGTAACCAATGAGAAAAATAGCATTGTACAACTTTCTGTGTGTGTGTGCGTGTGCACTGCATTCGAGAGTTAACTACGAGTATTTAAAAATATGTACAGCAATTAGATTTATCAAAGGATCTTTCATAGTTTCCATCTCTTTCTCTAAAGTGTATAGATCACTGTAGGCTATTTGTCCAGGTAAATTCAGATTATGTTATCATACAAAATTAATTTTCAGACCCATTTTTGGGATGATGGCACACTGCGGACCTTGGATGACCTAATTCGTGCAGGCAAAGTTCGCTATGTAGGAGCCAGTAATGTGACAAGATGGCAGATGCAGAAAATTGTGGACAAGTGAGAAATTGGGACTGAATCCTCTGATCAGTCTGGAAGTGAGTGAGTCCAATTAGTTATCTTTATTGAAATGAGCGATTTTATAATTTTGTCATCAAATTTCATGTTTATAATTTAATTTACTTATATCTTGGCAATAAATCTGGCTTAAAACACCCCACAGTTCTGTGAACTCGTAAGAGACTGTGACAAGGGTTCAAAATTTGGCACCAAAAAACTCGAAGGGCAATGATCATTGTTCCAAAACATGAGCATAAACAATTATGTAAAGTCTTCCAGGGTTCGCGCATTGTCCTGTAATGCGACAACTGCAAAACAATACTCAGAGGAGACTGTTGATCCAGGGGCTACGTTCATTCAAGAATTGCACTAAGATAATAAATTTTAATGAATTGAAGGAAGCGTCTGTAGATTTTTACACGTAAGTTGTATGAAAGAACTTTATTATTTATACCACAGACGCAATGTTATCTGCTAGTTAATATATAAGAATATTAATTCAAAATTCTTCATATTGTTTTTCCACGTTTTTGATGTGTTTGATTAGTTGGCGGTGGACAGTCATCTTAATTTTAAGATTTTTTTTTGTGTGTTTGTTTTTGTTTTTTGTAAAATAACAATTTCAGTTATGATTATGTCGTCATAAAATTGAACTATTTTGCTTATTTTATGTATATCATTGTCCTTTTCTTTCCTTCTTCATTTCTGTTAACTCTTCACCTTAACTTAACCATACGTGTCAGGATACGTATCAAATACTTAACAAATTTTCAAATACGCTTATCCAGTCATTGCTCTACTGTGGATACTAAAAGCTCATGTAATTAAAATCGAACAGTATATTATTATTATTAATATAAATATTATTATTATAATATAATGTTAACCAAACCCAATGTAATGATTTCAGCTGTTGTGAAATATTTTTACTGTGTCGAAACCTTTCGCTAAGAATGCTTATAGCTTATTATTTGCTGATATTTGTAGGCTGTTCTTTATATTATACATTTTTTTTTCTTTAAGCCATTGTAGAATGTATTACAAAATTTTGTTTCATTACGTGCTCTTCCCCAGCAACAATACAGCTTGGCCAGCAGAGACTCAGAACTTGAAAACCTTTCCAAGTGTGTAAAACTGCAGGCATTGGAGTCTTAGCATGGAGCCCGTCGAAGGGGTGAGGAGAGAAATAATCTTGAAAACGTTCTCGGTAAACAGTCTGTAAAAACGCGTCAGTTGTTTATTTCATTTATTTATTTACTTCTTTAGGTGTTTACATATTTATTATTTATTTTCTTCTATTTAGTTAGTTAGTAAGGGATCCTATCACATTCTTGGAAGATTTTTTTCCAATTTATTCATGCTCTTGCCGTTTGCAGGGAACAGTTCGTGTAATATTATACGAGCAGATGGTTGCGCAGACAAGCTGACTTGTCCACTGCCATAAGAGAGTGATTTATTTTCTGTTTTACACCTGAAGAACTGCAGTGTGAACCCACATCATGTATTCGTCCTACAAATGAGGGATAGACCTATCAATAACAACAGTTGATTTGATTTAGGGCTGTATACTCAAAGTTTTTCTTCCATCGACATTCACAAGTCACAATTTAAACGAATGGTGTCGATAGTTAACACTGTTATGTCGAGTGGTAAGTCAATTCATTATGGTCTTCAAATAAAAATATCTGAAACATGATATGAGAATAGCACGTATAAACATTTATAAACAGCAAATGACGTCACTGTGGGTCACAGATCGGGGATTTTTTTAAAGTACACTATTTTTGTTTGTTTGTTTGTTTTTTTGTATCTGTTAGGTACATCATTTTTGTTGTATCTGTGAAGGTTAACTAAAACCATCCTTGCTTTGGCTTGCGGAGAAAGAAACGATTGAATTCTATTTTTTTTTTTTTTTTTCACATCTCTTAAAATATTCAATTTATGAAGACAAGAAAATCAAAGGCACTGATGGAAAATCAGCCCATCAGTTAGTAGAATTTCATAGAAGTCATGTTCTTCATAAAGTCCCCAGGTTTGGCAGACAATTTGGCAATTTTATATATATTTCTTTGTTCTAAATTACAGAGAATAGAAAATTGATCTACCTACTTAACCTATTTAATAAATCATTTATTAATAATTGAGTTGTTTGTCACTTTCTTTACATTGTAATAAAACATACCTAGAAACAAACAGTACCAGTCCTGTTTGATTATCAGTAACTTGACATGTTCGATAGTGTCATCATTCAAAATATTGAAACAACAACAACAACAACAAAACACATAAACCTGTGTTGTTTTTACATATTTAGTTCCTCATGTCCCTTCGTCTTCTCGCGATCCTCTTCCTCCAGAGAGATATTATGACAAAAATAACTTTGTTCCCGTTTTTCTGACAGGCCATTTCATAAATGAAGCAATAGTGTAAATAACATATTCATAGGCAATGCGTCGTTAAATAAATACTGGTACAAGGAAAGACAGCAGTCAATAAATGAATAAAAAATAAACGGATAAATGTTATCTACAAATTATCAAAAGCCTGTTGAAATCCAATATTTGAAATTGAGTTCCTGCTTTTAAATGAATCTGCTGGCTTGAAAGTATGTATATGTGTGTCGTTTGAACCAGCCACTTTTTAGTCTCTTTATCTTGCATTTTAACTTTTTTTTAATCCTCAGAGGTCTGCTGAGTGGAAAGTTTAAGAGAGGTGTAAAGCCAACTGAAGGCCGTCTGGGCTGGGTAGCTGATAATCCAAATATAAAAATGCAGTCCCACCCGTCGTGGACATTATTTGATGACAAAATGTGGGATATGATAGAGGTAGCGGAGGCTATCGCCAAGGAACACAGTGAGTATGGAACATCGACGAGGATTGGGGATGCTATGTAAGAGGTGGCAGTGAAGAGCTGGAGCCACAGTGCATCTTGTGTCTGTGTCCTACTCTCGCACTGCAGCCGTATAGTGTATTAAAGGCCATACTTATTTCACTGCCACGGGCTGCAGTACATCTGGGTCTGATCAGGTGGTCAACTGATGTATCAGCTGGCGTTTTTTGTTATACTCGCCTGCGCTATTTTGCGTCTTACAAGCTCGCAACATGACTACATGCAGCTGCAGTGTGAGAGTTAGACACAGACACAGATACACTGTGGCTATGGCCTAAGTGGGCAGAAAAAGTGAAATAGACGGGGGACATCATCAGTTAATAGACTGGGCTGGCCTCATGCTCAAAAATTGTCTCAGAGCTTGTGAGAACCAGGAAAAAGAATGGAGCAAGTTGATTATGAAGTCTTTTGTGACGCCTCAGGAAGATTCAGAGATAGAATATTATACAACAAATACAGGGAAAGGGAGATGTACATTACATAGTGAGTATCAGTGTTAACATATTCCAAAACTGCACATCCTTTGCAGGAATCTGTTCCACATTGAGAGATAATGAGAATGAAAATTGGGGTACATGCTTGAACAACTGATGTTTTAAATAATTAACATTACTGAAGTTCTCGTGAAAAAAAAATGAGAAGGCACTGATTAAACTAGGCGCTATTAATAAAAAGAAAATCAATTTCAATTGTCTGTGTTAATTTACAAAATTGGAAAGTATGAGCTATGTAACAGACCGACTATTGGTGCAAAGGATGGTGTTTTAAGAAATTTATTAATCTATTATTTATCATTTATTTATTTGTTTATTTATTTATTTATTTATTTATTTATTTATTCATTTATTCATTTATTATTTCTTTTTTATTGTTTATCAATTACTATTAATTCATTTACTTACTTATTTATTAGAAGTATGGGGAATGGATTATTCATAGGATTGAGTAACTCTTGGTATTCTGCTAACGACAGGATTCTAATGCATAGAAAACATTGTTTGTACTTCTTAGTTTGTTCCTGATAATATAATATGATAATGGCAAGGAAAGTGACTATCGTGGAATAGAATGCCTTAAACGATAAAAAAGTTTATTTGAGTTGTGTCTATAAAAAGGTCTGTCTCTACACAAACTGCATTGGCATCATCATTACATAAGACAAACTCCCAAGAGCTTTTGCTGGCCTTTTTTTGCTTTGACAACTTCTTTTTCTCTTTCCATTATCAATGAATTACTGATGAAATATTACATTAGAAAACTTTGTTTTATAATGCTCTTCACTGAATTCTAAGACAACCTTTTATTGGCCCGACAGATCGAAAACTACCCCAAGTGGCTCTGCGCTGGGTGTTACAGAAAGATGTGGTGTCATCTGTCATTATTGGGGCCAGAACTTTGGCTCAGCTGGATGAAATATGGGAGCTGCTAATGGCTGGAAACTCTCACAAGAAGAGGTATATAAAAAAAAAAAGAAGAAGAAGAAAGAATCTGTTTGTAAGAAATTTACAAGAGACAGAGCTCAAAGAAAACAATGAAAAAAGTGGGCATGGCTTTTACCTCGGTTTATTTGGGTCACCAAAGAGAAGACTTCTTGATAATTTGAGAAATTATTTTAAGTTCTTTGACTTGACTAGTATAACATTCATTAAGTAGACTCAGCAGTATGCATTTGTGGCTTCAGAAGGTGATACATGTAAACTGTTTTTTTTTTTTTTTTAATAGCAGAAAGGCAGTAACGTAAATTCAAAGAGATGTCAGTACCAAAACGGGTCAGACCGTAGCCTTTGCAGTGTACTAGAGACGTATAGACTACGTTACAGCTATTTAATACACTGATATGGTTGACTAGATTTTCATGCCCTCTGTGTGTTTTTAAGATTTGATGTTAGTGTCTGTAAATATAAGACTGAAATGAAGTGCTTTGCTTGATGTCCTCTTCAGCATTAATTTTAGTTTGCTCAATAAATATAAGAAATTTAATTAATGGTGACTTCATTTAGCTGAATTGTTTCTTGAGTTGATACACGGAGAAAAAAAAAATTGTAACATTTGATATTAAGAACTGAAGGAGTCATTCGCTATCAATGAAATAGGCCTAACTGAATTGATTTAAAAAAAGGGATCAATTGAGAAAGGTGACTTGATTTAGATAAAGACGGACGCAATGTTAACAATGACACAAGTACTTAAATTTACTGCAGCCATCAGATCCAGGTTTAGTAACCTAAATAGCTTTTGGTAAATGCATAGATGTAGTAAACTTTCATTTTTATAATTTTCTTTGAATAAACTGTTCTAGTGATGCTTAATGTGATATTGTATCTTCTTCTACTGATTAAATATTACTTTCATGAAAAACCTTCCTAAGTAGTATGTACTCAGAGAAAAGTCAGCATTAAAAACAGTCAGGGCATAACACAGGATATGTGACGTGGTCGTGCCATGGAAAAACATTCACTTTAAAACTTCTAACAATTCCAGATGCAGCAACTGGATGAAAAGTCTCAGCCAAATGTTCCCTATCCTTATGAGATGATCTTCAGGCTGAATAGGGGACGCAAAAACCCACAATATTAGAATGCCTATGTTGAGTCTAAATGAACCCAAATTTAGAGGGTCCTGAACATGAGAATTGAATTTTACACATTGATCTCAGTTGTCTTTTTTTTTCCAATGTACTAATTTGATCAGATGGGGTAATGCAAAAAAAAAAAAAAAAAGTAACTTTTCTCCCAGTGTTTGATGATGCGCTCTGTTGACATGAGAGATGCCATAATGTAGAACTTCACAAAAGAACACACGAATACCTTTGCCTTTTTTTTTTTGTTCTTGAGTGAAAAAGCAAAGGCGAGCTAGGTAGATGGGAACTAGAAATACGCATACAAAGAAACGGAAAACTGTATTTCTGACAAAAACTAGGAACATCCTGACTTTCTGTTACCAGGGCCAATACTAACAATGTACTCTAAACTGATACTCCCCTCCCCCCCCCCCTATCCCCTTTGCACATTTAATAATAGAACATTCAGAAGTAGTTAGTAACTGTTTTACTTAACCTACAACAACCTTGAAGTAATTCACTTCTGTCATCAGTGCTGCCCTTTTCGATTTGCTAGAATGCCTCTTAATCTTGAGACTGTCTTTTGTCAAGTATGTGTGTGTGTGTGTGTGTGTGTTCAATAGTATGTATGAGTCTGTTATTTTAATACCATGTCATAATTATGACAACCATTTCTCTCGAAGACAAATACAATAACTTTTATCATCTATCTCATGTTGTGTCACTGTAAAGATAACTTTGGATACTGATAGGGTATTTGTCAAATAACTTATAAATAAATGTTGTTACAATATGCAGATAGTAAATGTAGTTCTTTGATTGCTTTATTTAATCATTGTATTGTATAGTCTGACCCAGACAGTGCTAGTAATGCAGCCTGGCCAATGGGAAATGTTTGTATTTCAAATTGTTAACAATATATTTTTGTAATCAGAAAACAGTAATTCATGTACACCATATACGTTTTAACGTTTATAAGTCTCAACATTGGACTTCTTAGAATTATCACCCAGGCAACTCTTTTGATTTGCTTGACAAAATCAGTGTTCTAGCTTCAATATGGCATACGCAGACCTCACTATTTCATAGAATGTACACCAAGGCTTCAGAATTCATAATTAAAGGTAATGACAAGATATCACAGATAAATATAATTTATGAAAATCAGACATTGGAAAATATCGCAGATGAGCTTGTTATTGACAATGATAAAGGAATTTCTTAGGCCTCTTCGCTGATTCTCAAATAAATGCATTTTACCTCATAGTGGACCATATTGTCCACTGCTTAGAATTACGATGCAACCTAAACAGTCATATTAAAGAATTGTCCTGCTTAGATCCAGCAAATTTACACAAACTGCAGAGAATAATCCGGAAGATAAAGCTTTAGAGGGATTACGATGCTGTTTCCACAAATCACAAGTAATATTGGTTTTTTCTTTTGTTTGAAAATTAGCTGTATTGAAGGTTTTTCTTTATGATGGTATGGATGCCAGGTATAACATTTGTGAATCTTTCAGCTCTTGCCCAACTCTTCTAAAATTTTGACATCCAACAGATTTCATGGCAAAGTATATGATAACCTTTATACCATCCATGAAGCATTTTCTTACACTTTATTAATTACCCAAGTACAATGTCAGAGGACAATTTCAAAGCTAAAAGTCCATAAAGAGCAGGTTAGGAAATTTGTTGTCTGACGAGAGCACATCTGTCTATTGTAAAAAATTGAAAAGGTAATTTGTTAGATGACTTGGATGCAGAAGTAATTGTGACAGTTTTGCCCAATCATCTAGTAACCCAGACACTTGCTGACTTTCTGTACTTTTGAACTATCTTTTGATCTTTGACAGTAAAAAAAAAAAAAGAAAATTATTAAAAATTTAAGATTAGTAGATAGTTTAGATTTTATTTTCAAATTTGTGTAAAATTCTCAGAATAATAGTTTCAGAATAACAGTATAGTATAAAATTGGTGGAAAATGTTTGAAAATTTAGTTGTTAATTCTGTATTTACTTTCGGTATTTCTTTGTGTGCTAGTTACATGTATACACATAATTAATGTAAGTTATAAATGAAATATTTTTAATGCAAAAACTGTAATTGCACTTTTTGGATTCTGGCAATCATTATTCTCAGATTAAGTCCCCACTGCATACAATTTCCAACCATCATCGTGATGTCTCTATTGTTTCTGTGGAGAAACTAGATATTATTATATAAATTGATATGTCGAGGTTTTTGACTATGTATGACATACATGTATGTACATATAATCGAATAAGATGACTTTTTCTGATGTAAATAGAGATGTTATTTTTTCCTACTAAATTTTTGTAGTGTCCTTTGTAAGGTGTGCTAAACATTTTCTGTTCAATCTAAAGCCATTTAAAGTGAATTGTGTTGTTCAGTTGTAATAGAAAAAGATAATTAGGCCCTATGCATATTGCAAATTGGTTGACAAAATAGTATTATATTTATCACATGAAGTAATTTTATATCTACTTATACATGTGTATATCATCAACTCAGAACAGCTGTCCAATAACTGTACTCTTCAGACTACTTTAGATGTAGATAATTATTACTTTGAGCTGATATTTTCTTCACACATATATTATGGAAGTGAATACATCTATTGTACCATTTTGGAACTGTCACAATGTACACATATTCACATTATTATGAAGACATAAATAGTGTAACTGTATGGTCTCTATGTTAACTGTCGGAATTAGTACAGATACACTGATTTTTTTTTTTCCGGAAGTTCAATGAGATGGAATAGAGGGAAAGAACAAGGAAAATAAGATGGAAACATTATTATTATTGCAACAATTATTTCAGCACAGCAGAAGAAAAGATTGTCTCAGAAAATAAACAATTATTTTGTTCGAATTCCAGTACATGTATGAAGCGTATAAAACCAGCATGGACCCATTTGATGGAGAACTCTTTACTTAGACAAGCAACCAATGGGTCACCTGACCGACTGATGACCATGTGATTTATTGATTGATGAGCATTGAGCCAATCAAAGACTGGCCAGTCAATCAAACAATATCCAATAATCTATATAATTAATCAATCAAATAACTAATCAACCATCTGATTAATCAAACAATCAAAGATTTAACGAATCGAACAATTAACAAAACAACCCGTCCAACAACTTATAAACCAGTCAGTCAATCAAATCAGCCAAATCAAACATCTGATGATTCACTCCGTCAACCACTTTTTTTTTTTAAACTATAAACATCTGATATCCTTTTGATACCAGCACAGAGAATGAATTTTGTGACTGAACAATATTTATGGCTTCAAAATGTAGTCATCATCACCATCGGCCTAAGTATTCCGATCACATGATCATACACGTAGTGAACGTTTCGCTTGTTTGAACCTGCGGATTGTCAGTGTCATTCGGCTTGTTTGTTTTACTGTGCAACGGCTGTGCGCTGTAAACACTTAACTGAAAGTAGATCTTTGTGGAACTAGTTTTTAACATACAAAAAATTTTAAGAAAAGTAAAAGCAAAAAACAAAAAAAAAAAAAAAAACTAACGACAGAACAACCCTAAATGTTTTTTAATGGGAGATCGTTTCGCAGATTAACTCCCCCTTTCAAAAGAGGGACCCATGCAATGGGAGATCATTTTAATCAGTCCTATTGTACTTCCCTAAGGGGGGGGGGGGGGGTTCAAAAGGTGTTCACCAAGCAGTGTGAAGAGGAAAAAATCTTTTTACTTCTTGTCATTCGAAAGGCTGGCCACTAAAAAATTGATCAAATTATAACAATAAGAAGAAAGCATAGTGTCTGCTATCTTTTTTTTTTTTTTTTTAATTTTTCACGGTGTATGTTTCAAGCAACAGGCGCAAAGGTCTTTTTTTTTTCCTCTTTGAACAACATACTTGTTCAAACCCTATTTTGTCTGATATTTATAGGACTAAGCACAACGATCTCCCAATGAAAAGACCTTACATAGCCTTCCTAAAATTTTCTTTATCCTTTTCCAAGCCTGTGATTACGATGATATAGAGCTTCCTTTATGAGTTCTCATAGTGAAGGTGCCATCTACGTTTACTTTGTTTGTTGGGGGGGGGGGGGGGTGAGGGGAACACAAATCCTGAGAATGAGAGCGATTTTTTTAACAGTGGGCTAAGGACTTTTCAAACCTCGACTTCGAATTCAGCATCCTTCAATTTGAGGAAAAGTGTGGGGAAAAATTGTTTTCTTTCCACTTGCCAAATAAAGCTGCCACCTTGGATATTGTGGTTTAAAAATTTGCTATTTTCAAAAGCCTAAGACTCCTGGAGAATTCAATACATGTATAATCGTTTGTAAGATAGCACAGTAATGATACAGCTCTAAGTAAAAAATAACATGTATTTGTTTCCTAGTTGTATGTAATACAACATTTGTTATAAGCTTTTGAAATATATGGGTTGACGGATGTGTATATCTCTCAATTTCCGGCCAAACGCCCAGTCTGAGTAAAACTGAATATCCAATACGAACAAAATTTAGAAAAGTGGATACATTTTTTGAAACACATGCTATGAGAAATATATATTTAAAAATGTGAAGCCAATTGTCTCAACAAAAAACAAACAAACAAACAAACAAAAACGCGTAGGGAAAAAGGTGGGAAGGACACGCACAATTTGAGAAAATCGCAATTGAATGTTTATACTCTTTCAATACGGTCTCCCAGCGGTGCTGTGCTGATGCCGTTTTGGAACATAAACCTGATGCTTCTAAATCCAAACCAGTATTTTTGTTGAGTTAGAGGAGGTCAAAGTGTCTCAAAGAAGAAGGAGCAAAAAACCTAATTCTGACATCTTGACCCCATTTTCAAGGGACCCGCCCCCCCCCCCCACACACACCTCCTTTTAACCTATCAGAAATCTGCCCATGTTCTGGTTACGATAAATTCAGTTCACTGGTGACTGAGTTGTGCCACCGGCAATTAAAGAAACAGTCGTGCGATTGTCAGTGGCATGAAGCTGCACCATAAAGGATGCCATAATCATTTTCATTGGCTTCTCATTTAACGTCGATGCTATCTGTGCAGTGATTTCTGCCATGACTTTCGATGGATGGATGGATGGATGGATGAATGGATGGGTGGCTGGATGGATGGATGGATGGATGATGGATGAACTAACAGACGGCAGAAGGGATGGACGGACGGACCGACGATCCGACGGACAGTGGGGCGGACGAATCGTGGGACGGATGGAGAAAATGGACGAACTGACAGATGGACGGTCGGATGGATGAATGGATGGAGGACAGGTGGATTGGATGATAGGACGCAGATTTAATACATTTATCTCTTCGTTTTCCTATCTTTCTCTCCTATACCACTTGCCACAAAAATACAGTACTATCAACTTTCAAAAGCCTGAGGACAGACACAGTTCTTGCTTGGACTGTACCATAACTGGAATCAGCCAAAAAAATTCGTCGCGGTAATAATGTTATATCAGTGTCACAGACTTTGTCGACAGGCCACCCAATTCAACACCTGTATCTGTTTGACATGACCCGAAACACGCGTGTTGAGAAATAATTAAGTCTACTGAGGTTAATTCATAGTAACTTCTGCCATATCAAGGGACGAACGCCGCGGATAATTCCTGTAAACCTTATGTTGTTTTTATTTTTAGTTTTTCTGGTATATTAATTGTGGCATGGAAAGAGGAGTGTGTGTCTGGGGTGGGGGGCTGAGAAAACTGATGTAGGTTATAGTATAATATAATGCTGCGAAACTCATGTGACATCATATACTCGCTGTATCCTCGTCCCCAAGATTATCCAGGTATGCACGTTTCGGTATTTTCTCCTTAGAATCGGTGATGTGCATCAAATGTCTGCTCTCCCTGATTTACTTTTTATCTGTTTTTGTTTTTATGTTAAATTATCTGTTTGTCTGTCTTTATTGTGTGTGTATGGGTCGGTGTGTCTGTGTTTTCGCTCAAAATTGTCTGGATATGAAAGTTTGAAATGTTTGTTTTGTTTTAATGGTTTTTAGTGGGTTTTTTTTTTCTACATATTTAAAAGTCCCAGCTCTACAAGTGAAAGGGAACGCCCGCTAGATGCCTCTTAGAGGAAGATAGTTTGGTGAACTGCGCCAACAGAGCTTGAATAGAGAGTCTTAAGCGCAAAGTTTGTGAGGAAGCTGGAGAACGTCCCTGACTCGTACGATGGACACGCTTCTGATAGCCTTATGTGCGTTACAAGAATTAATATTCTATTAACATCCTGATATCAAGTGTACTTGATATCACGAGGTAAATTAATTCTTTTTAAAAGTCTGCACGGATGTCTTGGTCTAGTATGATCTAGACCAAGGAATGCTGCTTCTGTTATAACTATACCATTACATAAAGAATGAATTTAATTAGCTTTAATACGAACTTCAGGGACGTGGTATTTATTATCATCACTTCGCTCGTGTTTCCAACTATTGATACCTAGTGTTTGGAAGAACGGCGTAGATCTAGTTATATACCACGAAGATGGGGACAGTGCCAGAAGGAAGCAAGGCACAATACCGATTTTTGGGTAAATCGGGACTTCGAGTCTCCAATCTCTGTCTTGGAGCTTTAACTTTCGGGGAGTCAAAGGTGAGTTTATCATTTTCGTCAAAATGCTCGTTCAAATTTTGTTGCTACTAGATTAATTTTAATTATCGGCAAGGTTTTATAAATAACTTCATTACTGTTACCTTAACACCAACAACTTCTAAGTCAGATTAGAGTTATTTTAAACCTAGAATGTGAATCCCCTTACGACAGTTTTCTTTAGTTTCTATTAAAAAAAAAAACAATACCTTTCACAAATATGCTCTTTATGCTGCAGTCTACTTAGTTTTGATATTGTTTTTCCTTATTAGCCTTACAATTTTCGCTGTCATGGACAGTACTACACTATCAATTTTGAAAAACCATAGGAGAAATGTAGTTCTGGTCATTGCTCTCTAAAGATAGTGTCAAGATCGGTAGAGTTAGGCAGTTTTGTGTGAAAATTTGCGTGGCAACATAATAATACAGCGGGTGCTGAGGTAGAATGGAATTCACAACACAGCAGATTACGGCACAGGAACAGCAGTTACACTTACTGTTTATCAGACTAGATATTTCCCTTTTAGGAGAATGAGCATTGGCTTGAATTTTAAGCTAGGGTTAGTAGAGGCACGCTCATATGTTCTTAAGATATTATCCATCCATCTATCCATCTGTCCATCCATCAATCCATCCATCTACCCATCCATCCATCCATCTGTCCATCCATCCATCTGTCCGCCCATTCATTCATCCATCTATCCATCACCCATCCATCTATCCATCCGTTCATCCATCCACCCATCCATCCATCCATCTATCCATCTATCCATCCATCATCCATCCATCCATCCATCTATCCATCCATCTCTCTCGCTAGTTACCTTTTGGAGAAAGAAAAATCTCTGTTTTTGTTCATAGCAGTTTGGACTCCCAAGCCAGACCAACGAAGACATAGTACATCAGATTCTCGACCGCTACACAGAATGGGGAGGAAATTTTGTGGACACAGCTGATGTGTATGGCATGGGAGCCTCAGAGGAAATAATTGGTAGATGGCTGAAAAAGTGAGTCTTTTCATACATAGTCTGTTTCTTATGTAAGCATACACGAATGTATGCAATGAAAGTACACGTTTGGGCACCAAGGGACATATACAGCATGCACGAAGAGCAAGGTAGAAAATAAATGTTCATCCCAATGAATAGCCCCCGTTCGTTTTGTTTTGTTTGGAACATCAACGTTTTTTGAAAATTATAAACAAACAAATAAATAAATAAATAATAAATAAATAAATAAATAAAGCAAAACAAGAACCAAACATACAAACAAACAAATAGTATAATTATTACAATACGATCAAAGACAACGTGTGGAATCAATATCATTCTGTCACATTTTGGAAGTTTATGAAATATCAGCCTTATTTCATTGATATTTCTGAGCTCTGTAAGTTTTTTTCTGTAATTAAATTCCTTTTCTTATCCTTGTCCATCAATGTTTAAGTACTTATTTCACTATGTTGCAATAAATTTACCAGACAATTTAATGCAGAGAAAAAAACTTAGGGGTCCTATCATCGACTAATTGCTATCATTTGTAGGGCCAGAAAGTACAACATGAATTTCTGTTCCACAGACAGCCTCGAGAGAATGTTGTCATAGCAACTAAAGCCCGCGCAAACATGGGCTTGGCGGAAGATGCCAACAATGTGGGTCTGTCACGACGTCATCTGACAGACAGTATTGGCAAAAGTCTGAAGAGACTGAATACTCACTATGTGGATCTATATCAGGTCTGAGCAACACGTTCAGATAAAATAATAACATCGAATTGCTCACAGAATGTAATGTTTTCGTAGTTTAGTATAAAATGCTAACATAGAAATAAATATAAATACATGTACTTCTGCCATAAGAGCATGTTCTTTACGTTTTAAGACAGGATATTATCGTTTTGTCAGAATAATTATATAATAGATCTTTTCGAAATGCGATTGTTATTTCCCAGAGCAGTGTTCGGAAAATTGTTCTAAAGTTTGCATTAATGAGAACGCAATATATAGTCGCCATTTTCTAAACACTTTAGAATTGTAAAATGGTACGTTATGTCCAAATAATGCGAAACCAAACAAACTTCCTATGTTTCCTGAGTACAAAATAGCATTTACCTTGAGTGACTCGAAGAAGATAGTTCTATTTTGTTCATCTTTTAAAGAAAGAGGATTTTTTTTTTACATGTTTTTATTACCTATAGGCTCACTGGTGGGACGATGGAGTGCCATTAGAGGAAACGCTGCGGACTCTAGATGACCTAATCCGTGCAGGCAAAGTCCGCTATGTAGGAGCCAGTAATGTGACAGGATGGCAGATGCAGAAAATTGTGGAAACTAGTGAGAAACTGGGACTGAATCCAATAATTAGCCTGCAGGTAAGTTTTATGTCAGCTGACAACATAACAAAATAAGTTCAAAAATAAACGGCAGCAACAGGAATAAATAAGAAACAATAACAATAGCCGAAACCACAATTGGAGCAATATCAACAACAACAACAACGAAGAGAACCATAAGAATCATAACAACTACTAAAACAATGACGTCAAAACAAGAACATCAAAAACAGCAAGAGGTGGAGATGATCACGACGACAGCACTAGCATAACAGCACTTAATGTAACACAGCAGTAACAACCAAAACAACAGAAACAACAAAGAAGATGACACTCACATTATCATCAACATTAAAAGCAATTTTGATCACAGTTATACATGATATTTAAACGGCAATTAATAAACTCAACATATTAACTACAACGTGAAAAAAATTAATGCAGTAATAACATGTGCTACGATATCAAAAGATTAGGATCAAACAAAATGAAATAAGAAATTACTTCCACAGTTGATGAGACTTATTAGTATGTTTGATATACATGTAGATACACAAAAAGAATGTAGTAATAATAAAATATTACGAACAGATATTGAAACAAGGTAGATTTAGGAAGAATCTATGACATTTAATACTGGTTAAACATGTCACCGATGGAGTATATAAGTTTTTTGCGATGTTCTCAATCAAGTCTTAAGAACAGAAAATACCCACCGCTCTTGATTACATCTGAAGCAAAAATCCACAAGATTGGAGACTTTGATCAGACTATCCCATGTTTTATTCTCTCTGTCATCGTATAGATATAGGATATTAGGCCTCAGTGTATTTTCTATCTACAGCAACAGTACAACTTGGTCAGCAGGGAGTCAGAGCTGGAATCTTTCCAGGTGTGTAAGATAGCTGGTGTCGGAGTCTTACCATGGAGTCCACTGAAAGGGTGAGGATTTCATGTGGGTATGTGCTATTGACAGACTCAGTAGTGATTTAACATGTAATACGCTAGCTCTATAGAGCAGTCTTCTCTTGGGCACAATTATTACAACCCACTTTAATCTAATCAAAACCAAATACTCCTACTGATCCTTCAAAATGTATGCAATGAGAGGACAGAGATATATCAAATTAGACTAATCCACCATTTACGGTCATGATAGGAACAGCAACAACTTAATATATTATTGACATGCCTCCAACTTTTCCTCCTGCCTACCAAAAGAAAAATATTGTTAAATTTCATTTGGTATCCATGCTAAAATGTAGTAAGACCCCCCCCCCCTCTAGTGAAAAACTAAAGAATATCTTACAACGTTATTCATTGAGACAGCATACTTAATAAAGAAATGAATAAATAAATAGAAAAGTAAATAAGAAACAAATAAATAGATAGATAGATAGATAGATAGATAGATAGATAGATAGATAGATAGATAGATAGATAGATAGATAGAT
>JBCAUA010440839.1:0-11138 GCA_038406235.1 Peronia verruculata | reverse complement strand
CACCCACATCCATTTTTAAAAAAATCTCAATACATGTATTTTACTGGATGAGGAGACTTAAGATCACAAATATGGTGATAGTGGGTCAGAATCTGTGAGTGAGTCAGAACTGGACTCTGAGACATCGAGAACGAGTAGTGGCGATAATCAAGTCTGGCTTTGTGTCCTCAACCTATATAGATCTACATAATTTAGATCTGAATTTCGGCCTACTGCTCGCCATGGGGAGGGACTATAGAAGAAGGGGTAAGGGGAAAACACAGAGGAGAGGAGGGCTTCCAGTCAACTCTCGGCCTTCCTGACATAGCCAGTATGAAGATATGACCCTGAAAAGCCTACTGGGCTGACGCAATGGCTGCCATCCAAGCCAAAATCAGTGTATTGAGGAATGAAAAATTGGTTTTCCGGAGCTTATGTTTGACAACCAATATCTCGTTTTCTGTGTTTAATCATTATTTGTACACCCTTTTTGGAAACTTATGTGACTGACTGAATAGACTTAACCCCAGGACTTAAAAATTAAGTTGGTTTAAGTTTTGCATGTGTGTGGCAGTTTGTCAGGCTGAGGTACTACAAAAAGTGTCCAGCTATATCAATTTATTCATTTCATCGTGACCTTTGATGATAAATATTGTGACATCAGGTTTTCGCCCTGTCCATTGTTTTTTTGTTTGTCATGTTTGTATTACAATTATGGAGCGAGGATCTGGAGATTATCAATGTCAGCAGTGCTTTTTTAACGGTGTTTAGCTTAATTACTGATCCTTGTAAATTACTTGTAATTAGACCTATGTTAATATATGCTCACTAGTGGGCTGTGCAGACTGTTATCTGAAAACTTATAAAGATCTGTTGTAATTTGTGAATTGCACTTTTTTGGCATTTTTTTTTGGGGGGGGGGCAGTTTTTGCCTCATTTTGGGGCATTTTTTTCCTTTGAAAATGGCATTTTTCTCAGATCACAGCATGTTCCTGAGCCATACAATAGGACAGACCACATTGGTGCTGAATAACCAGATCTTATTGTGGAGTGAGATGGCTGTTGATCTCCAGATTTGTCACACGGTGTTGAAGTTGTGTCTTGCTTTGTTGATTCGGCATTTGATGTCTTTATCTGTCAATCCATCTTTGCTGGCTACACTGCCCAGGTAAACAAACATGTCGACTTCCCTGATGTCATCCCTGATGCAGTCACACTGAATCTTGCAGCTTATTATTCATGATCTCTATCTTCCTGATGTTTATTCAGAATCCAGTCTTCTCAGCTTCTCCTGCATCATGGCATAACTTGTCCTGTGTATCTTGCCATTTGTAGGAGAGGTGGCTGATGTCATCTGTGGAGGCCAGGTCTTCCAGCTGCTTCATGAAAGTCTACTGGATGTCTACTGTAGACTGTCTCATGTCCCAGTCAATCACTGAATATAAGATTGTTGGTGAGAATAAATAATCTTGGTGGACCCTAGTTTGTATGGAGAGGGGCTCCATCAGCTTCTTGTTGTGGATGACCTGGCAGGTGTTGGTAGAAAGCCGTAGTGGTACACCATTTTTCAAATGACATATCTGTCAACTCTGTGAAGACTTTCTGAAAGTTGACAAAAACTGTGTGCAGAGGACCTGCCACTCCAGGGACTGCTCAATGATGATCTGTGATGTCTCAATGGAATCCATACCTGATCTATCTTGGTGGAAGCCTGCCGGTTCATCCTGAAATGTCTGGTCAGGGTCAGTCTTCAGTCTCTCTAGGATTTCTTTTTAACTCTTTCCCTGGAATGAACAGCAGCAAATTCCTCTCTGATTGTTCCAGGAAGACAGGTCTCCTTTCTTTAGCAGCTTCACGAGGGGGGGGAGGGGGGGATTTGTTTTGGTCTTCTGACATTCTCTCCTGCTACCAGATCTTGCATAGGAGTAAGTGTAGATAGGAGTAAGTGTAGATAGGAGTAAGTGTAGATAGGAGTAAGTGTAGATAGGAGTAAGTGTAGGATGTCTGCCTTCAATACTTGGGTGGAATTCTGTCAGGACCCTCTGTCTTGCCTGACTTAAGTGACTTGATGGCCTTGGTGATCTCTGTCTTGGTTGGAGCATTAATGTTGATGTCAAGGAATTGATGAGTGGTGGTGGGGCCAATGGGCAAATAGTAGGAAAAGTACACTCAACGTGTTCTTTGGCTCAACCTTGAATTCTTCCATTCTCTCTTTCTCTTTGGCCATGGACACTGAACTTGCTCGATTTTGGTCTTCCAGTCTGGTCATTGTAGGCTTTAAGCTTGATCTTGAGCACTGACCCAACCAAGTGGTGGTTCGATGCAAAGTCTGCCCCCTATTTCATCCTGACGTCTTTAGGCTCTGCCTCCTTTTTCTGTCAATGGTAAGGTGGTCAATCTGGTTCTTTGTCTTGCCATCAGGGGAGATCAATGTGATCTTGTGGATAGTATCCTGGAAAATGAAGTGCCTCCCGTCACTAGGTGATTGAAGTTACAGAATTCTGTGAAGAGTTTGTCATTTTCGTTTGTGCTACTCCATGCAGATGTGACGGGCCCTCTTCCTGTCCAGAGTAGATGATGCTGTCTTTACTCATGGGTCACATCCATCCTATTCCTGTCTATCCTGTCTCACAAGGCAAAGTATGTTCAGGTTGTATCTGTGCATCTCTTGACTCACTTGTGCACTTTTTCTGCTCTCAGATAGGATTCTGATGTTCCATATCTCTTTCCTGGTCTTGGCTTTGGTCGTCAGAAGAGTTGTCAGTCCACCGACTTCCTGAAAACTTTTATCAGCTCATGTCATGGGCTCGACCAGAGAAAACTCTTCTCTAACCATGTCACTTTCAGATATTTTTGCTGTGGTTTCTGGAACATTCTGGTTTTTACAGGATCAGTTTGTTAGCTCAATTCAAATCCTCAACTTGGAGGTCCAGTTGAGAGCTCTTCATCTGGTCTCTGCTCTTTGACCTTGGGTGGTCCTATTAGGAGATGAATCTCCAGTCAGCATAGCTCTTCAATCACAACAGGTGGCAGTCTCTTCTGTCCTTATATATTGTACTCACATTCATTTTCTTTTGCTGTTCACACGGCTCTTTCAGTTTCCATACTGTCCTATCATCTTCAGTGAACATGCTGGGAATTACAGAGCCTATCTGGCTCACAGTGAGATCTCACAAACACTGGTGTATTTAATGGGGATTCTGGACTACCTTTTTGATTTCTGACTTTTTTCACCTGAACAACAATAATGTTTACAATATGTGCCACCTCCCAAAATCATTCCAGTACCAAGACAGAACTGACTGGTGGCATAGCCCATTGGCAGTCAACATTTCCCCCACACACACAGACAGACCACACAGAAAGACAGACCACACAGACAGACAGACACATAGACAAACACATAGACACAGACAGACTACACAGAAAGACAAACCACAAAGATAGACAGATCACATAGATAGAACACCCACACAGACAGACTATACAGAAATACCACACAGACAGATAAATATTACATCCTAAGCAGATGTGGACATAACTGTGAAAGACTTACTGTCTCCAGATGCTGGTAGCCATTTTGTTCCAGTTTCTCTGCAAAGCTGGACAGGACAAATTGCAACAAGAGGAAGGCGTAGTAGATGAAGAAAATGGCAAATGTGAATAGATGAGAGTCATAGTCCTGGTCAAAAAAGAAAACAACAATTCCACAGTGAGAAATAAATGTAAATAAACAAATAAACACGTCTGTTGTCTGGCAAAGTGTAGATTACCCCAGGGAAATCCTACATGAGCTGCTGGTTATCAGCTAAGTTTCTCTGTTTGCACAGTGATCTCAATGATTTAGGGATTCTAGTGTGTATGTGGGTATGTTTGTGTGTTCTTCTGAGTTTGAGTGAAACATGCCAACATTGTACAGATCCTCACATATAAAGAAAACTACTAGTTGTTCACTTACTAAGCCGTAATTTCTATTTTGATTGTCATAATCTTAAGGGATTTCCGCCATCACTGACCAGTGAGGCTGCACTATAGAAACACAATGAGTACAAGAAATTTGTCATATTATTGACTGGGATTTGAGTGGTCAGTTAGAGGTGAGCTAGTGATGGATACAAACAGAACTGACCTTCAGATAAATTTTGGTATAAAAAGGCACGATGTTTCCAACAACAGAAAAAAGCCAAAATAACCACAGGACACCTGAGGTAATGAGACCTTTCACCCTCTCTAACTGGATAAGCACAGCCGTCATCAGCTGGGGAGATGAGAGAGAACATAGTGAGAACATGTGTGCTTTCTTGGTCTGTGCAAACCTCAGTCAGTTATAACCTTGAGATGGAATGGTCAGAGTGTGTGTGGGGGGGGGGGGGGAGGACGGAGTCTGCATGGACAATGAGGAAGTTATCACAAATATCAGCAACATTTGCAAAATTATCGGATATCAAGTGTGAGTGGATGATTGGATAGAAGTAGATAGAAGTAGGATGGTTTGATTTGAAATAGACTGAATGGTTTGATGTCAGATGAGGAGTGGTTGGTTTGCTTATTAGATAAAGGTGGATAGTTTGATAACAGATTTGGAGTAGATGGTTGATATCCAAAGAGGGATGGAAGGTTTGGTTATCAAATGGGAGGTGGAAGGTTTGAATGTTAGGTGTGGGATGGATGATTTGATTATTAGATCTGGGGAGTCTTACATAGAGTATAGCCATACTGTGTTTCAAATTTTGGAAAGTTTGACACTGCTTTATGTCACTTGCAGACTGTTACCATAGCCATAGGTTGAAATTGAAAGCCCTGCCTGAGCTTATCTATATCTATGTAAGGATCAGAAATCAAAAAGAAGAGAAAAACTTTTAAAGTTTTCTTTAACTTTTGAATGGGTGAGATGGACCTGACATGTCCTGTCATGTTTTTCCCAAGATCGAGCTACAGCTTAGGCTACTCACATATGTGACGGCTTTGATAGCTCCAGAGACATAGACAGCATTAGGTATGTCACCAGAGTCTGACTCCACCTTCAGCACGTCAATCACAGAAATCAGGCACAGTAACAGGCTGACAAACTGCAAGGTGGGACAGACAAATGTCACCGTCAGATGTGTCATACCTGATCTTGTCACTTGTGTCAGACCGGATAATGTCATCTGTGTACTCACTCACTGATATCCATCACACCTACCAGTGTGCTAGTATTTCACTTGCCCATCGCATCCTCACATATTCTTTCTTTCTACTCCAGCACATATATGTGTATACAACAGATATTCACATATCCCCCCCTCCCTTACACACACATATGGCACAGTCTATCTGAAAAGCTATTATCACAAGACCATTAATCCCCCACCCCCATCCATCCATCATAGGTTCAACAGGCAGACATGATGCATGTACTGGGGAATTTTTACAGAGACTCAGAAATTGACCAATCTTAAAGCATCATACATCTGATTCTAATTCTCTCCCAGCCAGATTTAGTGAGTGCATTCCAAATTTAAATTTAAGCCCTTTAACAAATACAAATGTGATATGAATATTTTTATTAGAATATACATCTTGACCAGTGCAGAAAAAATTAAACAAAAGATCTGGAAAATACAATACAGGCAAACAATTGATTTTTTTCTTTGTGTGCATAGATATAACTACATGCATTCATCCATCAATCCGTCCACCCATACATACATACTTACATACATATTTATATGCATACATACATATATAAGTTCATATATATACATGACTGTACATGCTTGCATAAACAATGTGTAAATGCTTACAATCATCCATTTAAATTGTGTAACATTCTGATTGATGGTACAAACAAATTCTTATATCTTTCTGTCCCGACTTTTTTTTAAAGAAGCCTCTCCATGCATTTTTTAAGTTTGAACGACCATACTCAGGATTTAATGGATGTTTCACATCTGAGATTATACATAGTGATTTTTTAACACACATATCCCTGTACATAACGTTCAGCTAAGATAGTTTGATGTTCTGGCTTTGTTAATTATTTTATTTGACTTGTTCGTGTCTGTGATGTTCCCACCCAAGAAGTGATTCCAAAGGACAAGATACTTTGAACTGTTGATGAATAAAACATCTTCAGACTTTCAGTGTTCACTTCCAGCGATCTGAGTTTCTTAAACAGTCAAGTCTCCCATTCATCTTTCTATAGACGTTATCTATGTGAATGTGCCAATTCAGTTTGTAATCTAAGATAATTTTGAGATATTTGTATAATGTGGTTGTTCAAGTATTTGCTTTTTGATATATAAGAGCTCAGTGACAACTGTGCCCCTCTGAAAGCCAAAAATCAGCTCCATTGTTTTACCAACAATGATTAAAAGAAAATTCAATCTGCACTCTTGACTTCATCAAAATAGTTAATTTTGTTATCTAATTTATCTTGGATTGTGGTAGGCAGAATTTCACAACTGGGTATCATTTTGAAGGCACTGATGATCATTGGTATACATATAATGTATAATACAGGGGAGAGAACACAGCCCTGAGGTGCTCCAGCGTTTGTAGTTATGATATTTGATGTTGCATTTTGAAACTTCACATGGTGCTGTTGAGTTAAAATTCTAAAACCCACAAAGCATTGTGATTGTCCACATTTAGTGACATCAACTTTTCACCCACCAGATAATGCTGAATTGTTTCAAAGGCCAATAAAAAATCAACAAAGATGACCCTAGCATAGGTTTTAGTCCTTTCAAGATACTTCAAAAAGTTGTCTATAACTACATACATAGCATCTTCAACATTCCTGTCTTCATTAATATGCAAATCTGTGAAGATCCAACGTCTCTGTGAGTGTTAATATGAGTGGTAAAAATGTTTGAAATTATGCATAGAAACCTACATGTATATCTCTGCCTCTAATTAATTCGGGATATGACTCAAAACCAGTGAAAAAGTATATTCGTTTTGTTTTTACCAATGACAAGACAAAGAAGCGACCCATTTACAGTGTACATACCAGACCTGCCTCTCATTTATTAGAAATCTCAAGCAGAGATAAAAATCTATTGCATTTAAGGCAGCCAAGGAATTAGCTCAATTCAGTAGTGACATCTCTTTAACAAATGGATGTGCTACATCACCAAACATCAAATAGTTATACGCCACAACTCATGACAGTCATAACAAAGGTAAAGATGAACCTCTGACAAATGATGAAAAATGAGTTGCTCACTTCTCTCATTACAAGAAAACAACAGGCTGATCCCCACCAAAAAAGAGTGAGCTGCAAAACAACGGGACAACCACTCACATATCTTACAGAGTCATGATCCCATGAAAATATTGAGTTTTTGTGTGCCTTGCCTGTCAAAAGGACTGATAAAGATTCACACAACAATTCAGACCCAACATTTTAGGAACATCACAAGAATCAGTAAGTATACAATAATTACTGGCAAACGCAATTCAAAATTGTACCAATAACTCAACAACAGGAAATTATTGACAAGACACCAGTATAATGGGGAACATAAAGACAGCTGAAGACCAAGCTTTAACTTTTAAAGAGGCACTATAGACTAATAAAGTTTTTTCCATTTTTTTTTTTTAAGAAAGAAGGAATTATTATAGTCAATGAAAATTCAGTTGGAAAAATATCTAAAGAAATAAATGTGAACTCCTTCAGAGTATGCATGAAAGTATCTGAAATCAAATTTTGTAGACCAAGATGTTCCCTGTGGATATACTGCAGATCTTCAAGTTTTCTTAAATAACTTGGTAAATTTTATATATGCTGATGTCATGTTATAGAAGCACTGTACATAACAATTATATGTTTGTTTTCACAGTTTTTAGTCATAGAAGAACATTTCAATCAGCATGTGAAGAAATTCACTAGATTATGGAGTATTATTTTTTGACGGGTAAAAACAGTTACATGAGAATAAAAATTTCCCATGCTATGGTGACATTTTTTTGAGGGGTGAAGCAGATACCTCTGGTATGCATAGTTATGCTTGAAGATATGCTTATAATGTCAAAAAATTTATTTTAGCTCTGAAGTGTAGTTTGATTTGTTAACTCTAGAACTGTGACCCAGCCTAAGGGCTACAATGCCCTGCGGTGGGCCTTGCTGACTTATCAATCTGGATTGTCAGCATTAGTAATTAACCTCAGGGTGTTTTTCTGACAAGAGAGATCGTACCACGGCTTCCAAGTGACACAATGCAGGCCCAGACTGACCACCTTAATGACCAATGTCTTCCTCTAATCCCTCCCCTAACTCTACCCTTTCTTCACGTGTAAATAATACATGTGTTTGCCAATGGTACCATTTGCAATGGCAGGAGAAGAGGTTGTATTTACGAAGACATGCCAATTTCATATGGGTGCCAATTTTACATGGCACTCATATGAAATTGGGTCATTCATACAGGTCATTCCCAATACAGATTTTTTCATAACCTGGTGTAACTCCTTGAACCAAGCCACTTCACATAAGTTCACGTTATACAATCTTAGTGCAAACTTCAAACTATCATCCCTGTAACCACGTGGACTTAGACTTTTCTTATTAGATCAGGCAGCCTGATGTTGACAGGGTAGCAGTGACTACAAAAAAATATATCAAGTGATCTAATGATGGCAAAGAATGAAGCACAAAGGAGCTATCTGATATATAAACTAATAGATACAAAGGCTACTTTAGCCTTTATTCATAGCAATTATAGCTCACTTGCACTCTCAACAGCTTGATCGCTGGTCAATGCAAAACTTGAGTGGGTCAAGTGGTCAGGGGTGTCTGCGTTATTTTTCAGTTGGTATAAACAAAGGGACTACATGTATCTGATACTTTCTTGCATCATAATGTTATAGTTTCTTTTGATTGTAGTTTCCGACAACTTGATAGGACTTGAGTGAGCCATGTGGCATTTTTTTAATTTCTGTTCTTTTCTTCTGTTTAAGAGGATTTCATTTTTGGGAATGGAATTTCTCACTTTTCTATTTGGTAAAGTTTCATTTTGAGAGAGTGTCTGCTGAGCTGCACGTACTTATTATGATGATAATTTGACAAAACCGAGGCTGAGAAATCTAAGTTTAAGTGACTTAGTGAGAAATCTCACAGCGCAATGAGGAGCAAACATGGATGAACACCACATCGCATGCAGGGCTGTGCTTAACCTCTGGTATATAATATACATGACACGCAGTTCTAGGGTTAAATGTAATTTAAGCTATCATTCATAAGCACTCTTCACGAGATAAAAAATCCAATGTAAGCACTTAAACTATGAAAGATATTTTTTTGTTTCTAACATTAAAAGTACTTAAGCCTAATGCAGTCAACAAAGTAGATTCTTGCATTCCTTAACACATGGAAATAGAGATTGCCTGATACAGGTGACCTCACTTGTAGTTTTGTGCTAAGCCCAGGGCAAACTAAAGTGATACTGTAAGTGATGCTGGGATACATGTACCTGAATATGGGATGGTACAGTATAAACGTATACATGTTTTTTGTATCCAACCCATCCCTCCAGCTCCACCCCTCCCCCAACAAACCACCTAAAAAACAAACATTAAAACTTGACAAGTCGCAGCACCTGTACTGTTGTAAGGGTAATTACAAAATGATAACTGACCAATTGAAAGGACTGGATACAAAGATTAACTGACCATTTTGGAGACGTTAAGTTTGTTGACTGGGATGGTGAGACCTCTGCCATAGTGGAACATGTAGTGAAGGTAAGCAGGTAGGCAGAGCCACACAAAGCCACAGGGAACCCACACAATTAAAGTGGTCTGGAAACACTGTGTGAACTCTGGCCATTGGTTCTCTAGCAGAAGGTCAAGGTCCTGAAATATAAAAGTGAAACATAAACTAAGAGCATTTCTATAGCGATTATTTCTGTACAGTGTACAAGCTGTAAGCGCCTAAAAAACTGTTACTTACCCTGATAGATCCCAAGGAGAAACATAAACTTTCTCAGCTTACTGGAGTGTGGACAACTGGCTCTGAATCTTCATCAATATCCTTGTCTCCACCCACTGTAATCTAGGCCTAGCCAGGAAATGCCTGTAAACAATCTTTCCCAAGGACAAAATGTCAAGGCCAATCAGGGCTCGAAAATGAAACTTTTGAATCTGAGACTATGTAGCCAACCACTCGGCCACTGACACCACATATAACCAACTATTGCACCTGGACTGAGATATCAGATATGGGTAAAAGATTTGATACCAGGATAAAATGTCATACCTGACAGCCAGGCTGGTCAGACCTGTGTGTGTGTGTGTCATATTGTGAACACAGCTCATAGACAAACAAACAGACAGACAGACTAACACACAGACAGGCAGGCTGTCACACAGACAGACAGACAAGCTGGCATAGAGACACACAGACAAGTGGCACACAGACAGACAGACAAACAAACAGACAGACAGTTGCACAAACAGACAGACAAACAAGCTAACACACAGAGATCTGACAGTGGATGAGTGAGAGACATAACAACCATATCTGTGTGTGTATGTGTGTGTGTGTGAGTGTAGTGTGTGTGTACCAGATCTCAATATCTCTGCGTGCCTGCGTGCGTGGGTGCGTGCGTGCGTGTGTGTGTGTGCGTGTGTGGTACCAGATAGACACAACAACATGTATCTGTCTGTCTATGATTATGCAGAGTATGACATGACAATCACACCTGCCTGCCTAATCAGGAATGCCAGCTGTAAAGGTAACAATTGATATCTTTGTGTGCCAGCATGTGGAGTACATGTACCAGCGCCAGATATAATTTATAACAGTCAGGTCGAGAGTGAGTTAGGCCATGTGTGCACTGAAATCGGCACAGACACGTGTGAGGGAGGGGGGGATAGAAGTAGTAAGGGAAGGGGGGGGGGAGGGTTGAGGGACAAAGAGGCCGTCTGAAGTGTGATCTGAGCCCAGGTATAGAATCATTTCTGATAACCCCTCATCCTTCTCCACTCCCCCCCCCCCCACACACACACACATACGGTTGTGTTTCTGTGCTTAAAGGGGTAGTGCAACGTCACGGACTGCCTATGCTATTTCTTGTAAAACAATTAACTTCTAGTAGTCAAAAACATGTTAGCGGTGTTATTTTTTAGAAAACATCACCGTTAACGTGTTTATTTTGCAAAATAAACGGCTTGCG
>JBCAUA010440728.1:0-17687 GCA_038406235.1 Peronia verruculata | reverse complement strand
AGATAGATAGATAGATACAAACATACATACATACATACATACATACATACATACATACATACATACATACATACATACATAGATGATAGGTTGGTTGGTAGGTAGGTTGGTAGATAGGTAGGTAGGTAGGTAGGTAGATAGGTAAATAGGTAGACGATAGATAGAGTGATTGATAAATTGAGTTTCTTTTCATTCAAAAAGTCTTCTGTCTTTTACTAATTACTTTACAGATAAAGTATTTTCTGCATAAAACACTTGATTACTCTGTCGAATTCTTTTCAGATTCTGCGACATCCAGATTCTTCAACTATGAGGGTTTCTTTGCCAAGCAGCTGCAGAAGAAGAAAGAGGACCACACCTATCGTGTCTTCAAGAAGGTCATGCGTGATGCATCCTCCTTCCCTCATGCCTATGACCATGGCACCGCCCCAGGGGTGGAGCGAGACATCACCGTATGGTGCAGCAATGACTATCTGGGCATGAGCTGGCATCCCAAGGTCAAGGCTGCTGTTAGGTAAGGACTCAAGACGAGAGAGAGAATAGATATTCAGGACGTTGTATAGGTGAAAGAGAGAGAGAAAGGGGGGAGGGAGGTGGTGGAAGAGAGAGAGACAGACAGAGAGAAAAGAAAGAGAGACTAAAATTGATTTGTATTAGATCAATATCAACTTAACCCTACCAGCCCTAAACTGTTACGAATTACCTACCTCCACGTTGGATGCTTTGAAGGATAAAAACAGAAATTATCAAGTTTTTACATATAAACCTTGATAGAACCACTTCAGAGATCAGCCATTTCTATGTTGGTCTGTTTTCTACTTTACTCTGCGAAAAACAATTAATGTAGGGATAGATTAGAAATGTATGTGGTAGACCATATATCCATGCTATATTCTATATTGGAAATACAGCTGGAAGAATCAAACGGCGAGCAGCATTGATATTCTTACACGAAGTGTGTTGGTCAGCCCACTTTTTGCTTTCCTTATGTCTTTCAGTCTAGATCATGCCTGGTGACTCCTCTCCTCTCCTTCATCTCGTACTGCATTCCTTCATGGCATCTAAAATTTGGTCAAGTCAGCTGTCCTAGAAAGCATTCATCCATCATGTCTCCACCAATTTGCACACACCTACAACCCTCAGTTTTGTGTTCTGTTTTGTCCGGGATATTTCGTTTCTGACTATATTAGTTAAAAATTTCTTCACCATCTCTTTGCCTACCCCAGTGAGGCCCTACTCAAGCATGGCGCTGGCTCAGGCGGTACCAGGAACATCTCTGGTAATTCCCCCTTGCACGAGCAGCTGGAGAAGGAACTAGCCAAGCTGCACCAGAAGGAAGCCGGGCTCGTCTTCACCTCATGCTATGTGGCCAACGACACCACGCTCTTCACCCTTGGCAAACATTTGCCAGGTCAGTCCTGTTAACTCTCTTGCTGAGATTGATCTCAGAGTGCATTAGGGTCATATGGTCTACAGTTGAATAGAGAGAGAGACCTTCTTTTGTGCAAACACTTCTATCCATTAATTCCATCCATCCATCAGCCCCTTCCCTCCATCCATCCATCAATCCATCAACCTGTACCTCCATCCACCCATTCATCCATCCATCCATCAATCCATCCATCCATCCATCCATCAATCTATCCATCCACCCATCCAAACTATCCAACTATCGACCCATCCACCTATACAGTTAATATAAAGATGGCCAAAAGTCTTACTCTTTGATTGCTTTTTAAATGGAAATGCCTCCCCCATGGCTTTTGAGTTTTATCAGTTTCATTGAACTTTTAGAATTTAAAACTTTCCTGTTTTGTTTTGTTTGTTTGATGAAAAAGTATTGGAAATTATGACATACAATTGGTATTTTCTCATCTCGTGTTTCACATTTGCAGGCATGCACTTCTTCTCTGATGCTGGCAACCACGCCTCTATGATACAAGGGATTCGAACCAGCATGGCCCAGAAGCATGTCTTCCGCCACAATGACCCAGAGCACTTGGAGGAAATGCTGAAGAAAGTGGATCCAGATGTGCCCAAAGTGGTGGCCTTTGAGACAGTGCACTCTATGGATGGTAAGAGCTTCACTCTTAATGAACTGTCTGAACTGAAAATTAATCTTGATGGTCACCTAACCTACAGACCAGTCAGACTATCTGAGCTAGAAGAGTGATTGTAACCAACAGGGACCTCTCCTGTCTTTATACATTTCAGACTCTTCGCTCTCTCTTTCACTTTTTGTCATGATTTTCTCTCTCTTCATTTTGTTTCTCTGTTTCACCATCTCTCTTGCCATGTCTCTCTCATTCTCTTTCTTTGAGCTGCATCCATCTGTGGGTTGATTCCACAATCCTTTCTTCCTCTCTCCGCCAGGATCAATCTGCCCAACAGTTGAGATGTGCGATGTTGCTCACAAGTACGGAGCCTTGACCTTTGTGGATGAGGTCCATGCCGTGGGCCTCTATGGGGACCACGGTGCTGGTGTGGGTGAGCAGGACAACTGTATGGACAAAATGGACATCATATCTGGTACTCTGGGTAAGTTACTGACCATCTGTTCCAGGCTGACCAAACTAGGATTATATTTGTCCAAATTGTGCTCATATCACATCAGGTCAGTCATGAAAAACAACCCATTCATTTCCCAACAACAGAATACATCTTTTCTTTCATTCCTTCAAATTGTGTGACTGTTTGGTCTTTGAAACAGTCACTGATGATGTCCACAATGAAACATCGCCATTGGTGACAGTCCGCAGCTGTCTTTTGTAACTCTTTAAAGCTAAAGCTTGTCTACTCTTTGATTGTCACATTGAAATGTACATCAAATATATATGAACATCAACTTAAGCTGCTGTTGTAATTGTAATCCATCTTAATTCGGGGGATGAATTTTATAGCTTGATGCAGGCTAGAGTATCTGATTTTATCTTGAATAAAATATGCTTTTGAATATATTTTACCATAAATCTGGGTATTGCAGCCTTTATCTCTGCTGTCATGTTAACTTTGCAAAATAATAGCTGAAATCATATTTGTTCGAGAAATGCATGCAATATCTGTACTTGGTTCAGGCGAGAATCACCAGACTGTATAATTTTTTATTTTTTTTTTCGGCTGAGGACAGCTGTTGGTCATGCTGTTGTCATTATTATTATGAATGGGCTCATTTGTTCTTTCAATTTATTATTTATATTTAAATTGTCCATGTCAGGAACAGAGTGCACCGTGAGTCTGGCAGAAAAGGGACTTAAATGTTGATGTATAGGAGATAACTCTGGTGTTTGTCGGAAGATATATCAAGTTCTTCCCCTTTAGCCACATGTTATGCTTTCTCCATAGGCAAAGCCTTTGGTAACATGGGCGGCTACATCGTGGGCTCAGCCAAGATGGTGGATATGATACGAAGCTTTGGCTCTGGCTTTATATTCACAACCTCTCTGCCTCCCACAGTTCTCAGTGGTTGTCTAGCCTCCATCAAGGTGAGGTCCTGTCATATATCTCCAGCCATCATATAATCTTCAGTCGCATGAGACAGGTTTTATGCAAACTGACATCTTACTGGGAAACAATGCTGAATTCCATATTAAAACTGTGAAATCAGATGTTCTAATTGAATGTAGTGGCGTTTTCTTTATGTGAGTGATCTTGACTTTTGTGGATCACCTTTTTGGGGGAGGGCTATAGAAGGTTTAATGTAAGCATTAGAGAGAGTGAGGAAGAAGAAAATACCAGTCAATGTAGAGACAGTTAAGAGTTCAAAGGAAATGGAAATGCATAGTTTCTAACTTAATTAAATTGCAATTCCTAGCATAGATAAGCATGGACTCCTGGCATACTTAAATCATTAGCTGCTCACAGGAACCGAAAGCTCTTGCCGAAAGAAAAGTCAAATATGTGGAATTAAATTTTATTCACAGTCATGTGTCATTCATTGAGTGAGTAACAGATGTCCATCCATCATTAGCCACTCATAGAAACGGAAAGCAATGATATGACAATGTAGCTATTTTTGTTCATCATTATCAGCTGTTCATAGATAAGTGAAGCTATAGTAGCGTGTACTGATAATATTGTTATTTTATACAAAATGTCACATTGCTACTGGTACTAAAAGACCATAAGTGCTATTGAATGAAAAAAAAGTTTTACTCTTGATTTCCCCCTTTAGGTTTTGTCAAGTGACGAGGGTCGTGCCCTGCGAGCTCGCCAGAAATGGAATGTCAAGTATCTACGTGAGAAGCTTGTGTCCAACGGCCTGCCCGCTGTCCACAGCCCAAGCCACATCATCCCCATCCTGGTAAATGCATGTTTGTCATCCTTATCCTTCTTGATCGCAACATTGTTCTCCCTCGTGGATCTGTCCACCACTTTGAGATACTTACTCTGCATATGGAGGAATCATGCCCTCAGATTGTTATTGCACTTTTGTACCTAGAAACATGGTGATTGACTGCATTGTTAGGCCCCATTAACAGAGAAGAATGCCATTGTTTGTCCCACCATTTTTTCTAAGCATCAGAAGAATAGAGACTCTGCTGTTGGTATAGGCGAGTTATCTTGATAGATCAGATTTCAAAATAGATTGAGTTGTTTGGAAAAACTGAAATAAAGTTTGGCGAAAAAGTTCAATGTGTTCAAGCGCTGGAAAGCTGTTTGAGCAAGGCTCATTATATTCAGTGGTGCTTTTATCCTTGTTCCATGCAAAAAAGCTGGGTACAGAAAACTTGCTGTGATAAAGACCAGTAAATTGCCCCACCAATCCCCTCCATGGGCTTTGTTTTGTTGAGCTGATGTTTACCTGCAGTGTATTGGATATTGTTAGTACCATAGGCAGTCTGCGTAAATCTAATAATAGAAACATCATTTGTCTTGTGATGTTGGGCAAATGAGTCTGAAATGGCCTCATGCAACTAAGATATACGGCTGCATTTGGTTATTTTTAACTACTTTCCAACTAAGATACAATTTTTTTTTTTTTTTTTCACAAAACGTCAATATAATCTTTCTTTAATCTGAAAGAAAAAGAAATATTTTGGTATCATAGTCGGAAAATAGTGAAAAATGGTAAAAAAACAGCTGTGACTAGAAATCACTTGGCACGATTTGCGACTCATTTGCCCTGGGCGTACAACATTTAGTAATGATGACCAGTGAGTATTCCCACATCAATCATTTCTTCCACAGGTTGGAGACGCTCAGACCTGCACCCAGTTGTCTGATGACCTGATCACCAAGTGCGGCGTGTACGTCCAGTCCATCAATTACCCAACCGTGGCCAAGGGAACAGAACGTCTACGTGTGGCTCCAACCCCACACCACACCCGGGAAATGATGGATGAGTTTGTCGAGAATCTTACCCAGCTGTGGAAGGTTAGACCAATCTTTTTCTTCATTCACTTCTCCTTTTCTCTCCCTCTCCCTCCAGTTTATCTTTCTGACAGAGTAATTTTTTCTTCAAATGTCTTGCATTACATCAGAGCCTTCCTTCATTCATTCATTCATTTTCTGTCTAAACATACACCCAGCTCTTTTGAGACTTCTAAGCATTATATCAATCCAAGATCTCAACCCCTCTGGAGGTAAAAGCATTTGGACTCTGTAGGCGATATTTTGTTGCGTGGCTCTGAAGTTTACCATCTTCTTTATTTGATCTAAACTTTAGTTACATCAGAATTAATTTAGGAGTACATCCACTGTACTATGTAACTCAGACTATGGTCTTTGAAATATGTTTTTGAGTAGGACTAGAAGAAAGAATTTTCTTTTTTTTTTTTTTTAAATACCATGACAACTTAGGTGGACTGTAAAAAAACTAGATAAAACATTGTATAATTATTTTGAAGGGACTGACACCCTGTTTCAATCTCTCAGTAATTTGGCCAAGAGCTATAGCTAGATGGGGTTGACTAAGAACTTGAACAGCGTTGATTTGGTCAACCTGCTAAAGGAACATTGTGCAAAGTTTACATGAAAAACAATTAAAATATAAAGTTGAACATCTGTAGTAAAGACATAACATGAATTTGTTCAGTGAACATCTTTATTAATGACAATGGAGTGAAAAATCACCTCCCCGCAGAAAGGCTGGTCATATGCAGCTGATAATTGTAATCTAGAAGCTAAGCCCACTGTGTTACATTCCATGTTTTCGCGATAGATTGATACATGATACAGACAGTGTCTTACATGCAGGTTGGTGTCATCACTGTTACATCTGTCTATGTCTGTCTGTCTGTGTGTGTTAACACAGGAGGCTGGCCTGCCCACCTACGGCCAGGTGTGCCCTGACACCTGCGAGGCCTGTCATAAGGAGCTGTCCATCCAGCGCATGTTCAAGAACGAGCCCATCTGCCAGCGCAGCAACTGCACCTACGCCTCCCTGCAGGCTGCCCTAGCCTGAGCCTTAAGATCTGAGACTGCCAGCCTCCCCCCATTTTTGCCCCCACTCCCACCATTCGGTCCCCTCCCCACGCACACCTCTAGCGAACCTGAAAAAAAAAAAAAACCCTGATGGATCATTTTTTGGGTTTAATTTCGAAAAACTTACATATGGAACTTACTGAAACGCACCTCGTTTGAACTTTAAAAAAAAAAACAACTTTGGTTTACCTTTTCCTTTTTTTTTTTCTTTTTGTTATTGTTTCTAAAGAGATAAGTACATGAAACTGACCTCATGGCAGCGCCAGTTGAACATGAAAAAAAAAAAATTAAATTATGATTTTGTTTTTTCTTTGATGTTATGTTTTAGAAAGCTGAAAAGTACATGACTTTGACAGAGATTCACCCCACACACCATCTGTCCAGTTCCCTCCAAAATTTCTGGTTTTTTTTTTTTTTTCCTTTAATTTCTTTATTTTTTTAATTTTATTTTGTTGTTGTTGTGTTTTGTTTTCTAAGGATCTTGAAAGCGCTTGAAATTGACTGAAATTTTTGCTGATGTTGACATACCTCTCAAACTTGAAAACATCTCTATGATGGAAATTTTAGTTATATTTTCAAAGGAACTCAAAAGCGTTTGAAACTGACTAATGAAATTATAGTTTCTCAAAAACCACATTTTGAACTTCATTTTATTTCTGTTCTTTTACGACTTTTTATAGAATATTTTATGTCGCTGGTTTTGTTTTGTTTTATTTTTAGCACTTCAGTGGCTGTATAAGCCGAACCAAAACAGGTCACTCACTATTAAGTGCTCTTTTGGCTCAACATTTCTGAACTGAGTGTTAATCTTAGAAATTAAATGAGCTTCATACAAAGTGGGCGAAATAACTTTTCTTTTTTTTTTTTTTTGAAAACTTTCACGGCCTGATGTTTGATATATCTGATCTATAGAAGTCAACAAAAGATCTGGAACACGATTTTATGTTTTTAACAGAATGGCAATGATTGTCATTTTGAACCCTTGGAAATACAACATAGTGTTCTATTTATATACCTCCAAGTTGAACTTCTTGATGGTAGAATATTTCTTTGTTTTGTTGAAATAAGATAGTGTACAATGTTTTTAGTGACTAATTACACGGGTGGCAGCTGTTTTTTGCTAGGATAGATCTAGATCTTCTACGACGTATATCTCTTACCATCTGTCCACATTTATTTATAAATATATATATATATGTATGCATTAAAAGTTGGGAAAAACTGTGGTTTTTCAGGTGTTTGATGATATAGGTAGAGACGTTAGAACATTTGTTAGATGCATTATGGCATTGTTAGACAAAGGAAGGTCAGGAAAAAGTGTTGAATGACAGTCCAGGTGTTCAGCCCACATACAAGTACAGCAGTAGATGTCAAGGCACAGGGAGATAGAGGCAAAGAGAGTTTACAATCAATGCCTCCCCTCCCCCTTCCTCCTCCACCCCTTTTTATTTGCTCCCTTTTACTTTAACCCCAGTGCCATAGTCTGACCAGCGAATCTTGAAAATGTTTATGAATGTTTGACCTTTTGTTTCAAAGACTGGAAATTTTACACTCTTCAGTAATATTGAGTAATTTATATAGAACTGGTGCAGGAAAGATTTGAAGCTTTAATTTCTCCTCAAGAAGCCAGAGGGAATCATGAATTCTAAAGTTATCAGTTTGTAGTTTCTCAAATTTTATTCCTAGGATACTGCACAATATTAGAACACTCATATACAGATTTGAATCATATCCATGACAACGCTAACATGACAAGGTCAATCTTTTTGTTCCATTCTTTTCTTTGCCCAGACTAATGATGGAAACAAAAAGTGATAAAAATGTCTGAGATTCTAGAACTTTCCCCGAAGAGAACATTCTTATTATTTATGGTGGAGGAGGAACAGGGAGGCAGTTGTTAGATAGGATTCGTAGGACTTATATGTAGAAACTGAACATGGGTATATTTTAGATCAATAAAGTAGACTAATCAAAGTGTCTTAGGTGGTCAAGCAGCTGACCAGAGTATATTGAAGGAGAATAGAAGTGACTGACACATCAGGGCTGAGAGATATTAATTGTCTTGAACTGAAATTGATCACAGAAAAATGAAGGGTTAAAGTAACAGAGAATTCATTGTCTGTAGTTTACTCAAGCTATGATCAGACAGTGAGGGAGAACTGAATAGTTGTTCACTCATTATTGTCAAAGTTAGTCCTACTTAGTTTTATCCAGGTCAGTAGAAACCATGGCTAAGGTATTACATTTCTATAATGCTGTTTATTCATGTTTTAGTAAAGACTTTTAAAGCCTAAAGGTATTGTAAGCCAGGCAATGCCACTTATTACAGGGTATTTAATTTTGGAGAAGGAATCATAGACAAGGTATTATAATGAGATAGTCTTTAGGTTGATAAGCTCCGAAGGGGTAATAAACTACAGAGTTCATTGAAGAGAAGTAGAAATAAAAATTGGTACCATCAAATACTGTTACAGAGCTTGGGAGAGAGAAACTGCTCCGTGTAGTTGTTCAGAAGGAAGAGTTATTTTCAGAACTGACTTTTTGCTTAGGTAGCTGTTCTAATTTGAGGCACATATTGTTCATGTAAATTAAGCATGAAAGCCTAGATGATGTTCAAACTTTGGAAACTTCAGAATTTAGAAGTATTGCTTTTCATTTGTTTAATTTGTTACAAATACTCCATTAGGGTCCCATTGTAAAAGAAAAAAAAAATGCAGAAGAAAGAATGAAGTTTAAATTAGTTTTTCAAAAGAATTTTCTTTTTGTTTTAGAGCAGATATGTTTAAACAGAGATAGATTTTTATATTAAATCTCCAATAATATGGTTTGTCAGCAGAACACATTTTTTTCCAGAGATATTTGTCACATATATATAACCAGATCATTTTGATTGCATGTCTTCTGTTCTTTTGATAGCATAGATCACATAGTGGTGTATTTTGTATAAATTATAAATGGCAAGTAGACTTGAGAACCAGACATAGATTATATATTGACTGCCTGTGTTCATAGACATAGAAAGTAAAATAGACGTACATGGTATGACTATTGTTGTTGTGCTGTGTTTTTTGTTCCTCTGAGTTATGAATGGGCTGGCAACAGGTCATTGTTGAACCTGTAGAGTCCAGTCAGACTAGGAAAGCAGAGATCATTGTCTTGGTCTTCTCAGACATTCTGTGTCAACAAACTCTGTAAAAGTGATTGATTCTGTGGCAAGCAGAACATTGACGTCGTCACTTTTGTGTGAAGCAGAATATCAGGAACATCAAAACATTGTCACCAAGTGGATGAGTAACAGCTTGGCAATACTGTCAAAACTATAATGAAAAAGAAAAACCAATTTGTAGTGTGCTTTTTACCTTATGCTGTAAGAAACTCAAAAATCAATGTCATCAATATTAGAACAAATAGAAAAATGACAGAAGCATTGTCATCAGCGCTGTCATACAGAGAAAATAATAGCAATAGAGAGTATTTATATAGTGTAATTACAGGTTCTAAGCGCTTTACAATCTATTATTACCCTTACAGACCCAAAGAAGGCACTCTTAAACATTCTCAGCTTCCTGGGAAGCATACAAGGCGGGTGCCTGTTAGGCACTCAAATCCTAATCAGTCTAACAATATCAATCATTGTCTGCAGTCGCGTACCCATTCAAACCTGGGTTTTCACAAACTGTCGCCAAGATAGTCGTTAATGGAAATACCACAATCCTTTGGCAATAGCAGTACCGGTAGCTGTGTTGCTAACAGAAACTCAATGTCATTAACATTATCACCTGGAGAATAATCGCAGTGGCAAGGGCACCAACATTGCCATACACAAGAACTGATCAGTTGCCAACAATTCTGTAAGTGATGACAGAAATTCATGGGTTTGACTGAATTATCAACATGGAAATGAACAGCTAACTCCTTTTACATTGAAAACATGCCAATTCAAAAAAAAAAAAAAAGAAGAAGAAGAAAAAGAATGAAGGAAAAAGAAAGGACAAAAAATATACAATGGAATCCTCAACACATAAACTTAGATAGATCGTCAATATGTTTTTGCTATAGGCAAGATTTATCTTACTCAGATTTCACATCAGTGATATGGCTAGATCTTAATTAGAGCTCAATGCAAGATTGGCAATTCAACTGCAAGAACTTTTTAACTACCATATTAAAGTCATTTATAATTTGGGACTTGGCTTAAGAGACCTTGATTCATGTGAATAAGAAGATCCCAATAGCTATGTAGAATCAAAATAGGTTTTGGAATCTCGACAGCTGGTGATGATCACAGTATCCCAGCAGGTCCAGCTAAGTGGGTGTGTGTGTTTCAGTCACAATCACTGCTTTGAACTTAGACAAAATAATGTCGTTCAAAATCCTGACAGTTGATGGGGAAAGAGAAAATTTTTCTAAACAAGTGAGCTGATCTTGTATGGATCCATTATCTGCCTGTGTTTCCACTGTGGCCATGGACATGTTGAAAAAAATATAATTGTGTCCTGTCTATATATTTTTAAAACCAACAAAACACTACACAAATCTAAGCAGTTCATGATTGAAAAGTGCTTTTTTCTTGATCCTGAAAGTGTTAATGGAAACCACTATTGATGTACCGAAATTTCTACAATGTTCTGTCTTCATGCACCAGAAATGACAGTATAGATGCAAAGGCACAATAGGCCATATACTTTTTTATTTTAGTCAATTTGAAAAGGAATTTTACACACATATAGGCTATATATATGTGTGATAAGTGAGCCTGAGGCCAGAGCAGCCCGTTCACATGTCCAGGGTTTATAAACAAGTTGATCTTACACAAACCCAACTAGATACATGTATATATCCTTAGGTCAGTAAGCACATTGAAAGAACAGAAGACACAGGTTTAACCGTCTTGTTGGAATCTTTTTTTCCTTTTCTTGCCCTATTCTGAATGGTTGATCTTGTTGATTTGGGATTTTTTATATAATTTTAAAAAAATAATTATTTATTTCTTCTTTTATTTCTCCTCTGTTCTTACTTTCTTTCAATTGGGTTTCTTTACTTTTGGCAACTGGGTAAAAAATTTGGTTATGTTGATCATTCTATTTTCTGACAAATTTCTCCCCACCCACCTCTTCCCCCTGCCTTTTCTCACCCTGTTTGTTGAATAACCAGGCACACAAAGGAAAGATCTAGATTGTGAGTGCACAAGTTTGGTTAATGACTGTAACTAAATGAGGAATCCAGGCATAGAATGTGTGAAGTCACAAATTATAACTTTTTTTTTTTAAAGTCAGTTTTCCCATTTTCTAGATCTAGGACTTTTGCCTACTTCCTATAAAAGTTATCTTTTCAAAAAAAAAAAGTGAACACAGTCACTCAGTCACACCATGGGAGCAGAGCATCCTCAACACTCAGATACAAATTAAATAGCCTTTTCCAGTTATTGTTCCTGCGCTCTGACTAACTTCATCCTCAACTTCCTATAAAAGTATCTTTTTGAAAAAAGAATGCAGTGTCACTATAGGGGTATCTTTAGGCCTTAGTAATGACTGGAAACGGTGTCTTCAAATATGATATCTCTTAGCTTATAGTTTGTGACTGTTCCCATTCTCTCTGTGGACTCCTCAAGTGTCTGGGGCTGAGAATTCTCCAGCCAGTTTCCCTCTCTATCCATTTCTTCCCTTTTCACCTTCTCTCACTCCCCACCTTCCCCCTCCCTGGCCATTCATACCTTATCCTGACAGTTAAATAGCACATTCATCAAGTGACGAGACCTGTTAGTACAGTTGAGAACTTTGACGTTTTGCTGAGTGTGGTGATCGTGGGGTGGGGAACATAATGAGGAGTCTAAATGGCAAATGGTACCAAGTGATTAGTTTCTCATTTTTGGTATCTTGGAAATTAGACTTTGGATATATTTTGTATTTGTAATTTAATTCTTTTTCGGAGACAATGAAGGAATAGGCAGCACAAAACTAGTCTTGAAACTATGTAGGAAAAACTAAAAATTACAGTGTTAACAACTGTTACAATTATTAACATAGTTAGTATTTTATTTATTTATGTATTTATTTATTATTATTTTCATATATCACAATAGGGAAATACAGCACAGCAAAAGATGTCTTTCATATAGATAAACAAACTTACTTTATCTATGGATTCACAAATTACGCACAACCTTAATAAAATGTTGATATCCAAACGATATCTATAACGTGGAAAAAAATAAATAAATAAATAAAAGACAGAGAAAAATTGACTTAGTGCCATTTGCATTTCTACTCCTCTAGTGGTGGGATGGGTCATTCCATGCACAAATAGTCATCCCTCCTGAGGTAGTTTTGTCACTATATGACTACTGACCCCCTTTTGGGGAGAATGAGGAACATATTCATGGAATGACCCGATTTCATTACTTGACACCCTCTGACCAAGGCATATGAAAGAGAAGTTCTCAAATCTTAAGGCTCAAGCTACAAGGCCACCCTGGCTTTGTCACTTTCTGCTGGGACATTCAACGCTGGATGATGTTGGACCGGATCCTGTCTCCTGGGCAATGCTGGATGGAAAATTTCACAGACTTTAAGACAAAATTAATTATTTATTAATTCATTCATAATGCTAAAAGCCATCAAAGTGCAAGTTTTTTTTCATTTTCACACCTCATTTTTATGTTTGCATCATTTCACACATAATTTATGGGCAATTCATGTTATAGGTAGATAAGAAGATAGTTGGATGTCATCAAAGACAAAGGTGAAATATTTCGTGCATCAGAGATTCCCTTTGTTTTGGGTCTGTTTATCTTCAGCAGATTTTGGAAAATCTAAAGTATTTCTCCACTTTGTTAAGTTCTTTAACATACCAGAACATTCTTTCAACAACTTAGTTGCCGATAATGGGATACTTTACAAAATACAGATCCAGGAATAACAATATAGTTAATATTTTATTCATTTATTTTTCTATTTATTTATTATTTTTTTCCATATCTCACAATGATAAAATAGGGCCCAGCAATAAGATGTATACTAATAATTCATACAGATAAACAAACTAATATTGTCTATAGATCAGCTTGTTACACACAACCCCAAATCAAAATGTTGATGACCAGGCGAAACAAGAGTAAGAACCCTTTGATGTACAATGTACTATGTGTACAAGAGTTAGAAGCCCTTAATATGACATATATTCATCTGTACATGATTTACCTCCCTTCAGTGGTATTAGGTCAGACCCTATCTGTGAAACAAGGAGCTTACACTATTTATACTAGAGTGCGGACTCATGACGTCGCCTAACTAAAAACCTTGTGTCTTGCGTGCCAACACTGGACGTCATGGCACTATAGGCATTGCTATTTGCTATGCTTGGCGTCCTCTACTACGCACGGAGTTAGTCAGTATTCTGATCTAGTAAATCTTTTCTTGTAAACAATAATGATTCATTTGTTGTTGTTTTTTTTTTAATCGAAAGCTACAGCAAGAACAGAACACAACAGGCAATTATGAGATAATGACAGTGTGAATTTCGTTCACGAACACGTAGTAACATAATAACAGCGGTGTTAACTAGGTGTCTTGCCTCTACTGGCATGGCTCCACACTTGGCACGCGTGACGTCACGAGTCCGCACTCCAGTAGAAAAGTTTAAACTCCTTGCTGTGAAGCTGTCATAATCAACTTATGATGTTACACGTATGCCCACTATAGATACAGACAACTAAGACATGTTGTAGATTCATTTATCATGACAGATTGGAGCGAATGGACCAAATCATTGCCATGCACCAGAAAGTGTTTCAGAAGCTAAAGGTCTGATGGAAAGATGTGTTTCTATTGTTACGTTGAAGACCTAGAAGGTCTTGAGACAGTGTTATTTATTGTTTGTAGTTGAGAGACAAACTGTGATTTCTTACAGGAAAGTTTGGGTTTATAATACGCTGAGTGGCCAGACTAGTACTGGTGAGATGATACTGGTCAGATGTCATGTGCTCAGTGCTAACAAGATGTCATGTAGCTCATGGGTTGTGATGTGTCATAAGCTCTGTGAATGCTAGTGGGACGTCTTATATTTCACTGATGGTGAAATGCTATGTGCTCAGCACTTTTGAGATTATATGCTTTTCACTATTGGTGAGATGTCATGTGCTCTTGGATTTGAAATAACATAATAATAAATATAACGCAGTGAAATACTTTCGGCTGACTGCTGTAGCAGCGAAATGTCAACTGCGACACCGATATTGTCACCAGTGCTGACATACAGTGTGCTCAGTGATAATGAAATGTCATGTGTGGCGTTACAGTGAATTGTCATGCGATGCCAAACGCTCTGGCTTGAGTGACCAGAGCCATTGATTAGCAGCAATGAGCAGCGATGGCCATGTCAGATCAGTCTGGGTGAGGCAGGGAGTGTGGGCGTGATCACATTTCACCTTTCACCTCACGCGGTCGGCCACTCAGCAAAGTTATGTGATAGATTCTTTTCTTTTCTCTTGACAGATTTTCAGCGCTTATTGTTGGCGCTATGTTTTTCTCTTTTACGCTCTCTGTCTTTTTCTCTTCTTTTCTCGTTCTTTCCTTATCTCTTTCACTGTGGTATTCTCTCTTTTTTTTTTAAACAGTTGAAATCTAAAGAATATTTATTTTTTATTTTGATTAATTTCATAATTTTTATGTTTGATGGCCAGCTGGGTTCGGACATCAGAAAATAAAATGACCAATGTAATGAAAGTTGACTCGTCATCGTTGTTATTTCCTGGTCGTGCATGTCTGTCTGTCAAGTGTGAGTATTTGATATTGATCTGATTACAAAGCCAGAGGATGTGCACATTACTGACCTCGCAGGGTATCGAGTAGTGCGCACTTTTTTTTTCTTAGTAGAAATTTTGGAATTTGGAAATTTTGCCCGGACAGCTGCATTCAGCCTACTCTTCATAGATCGACTTTTAACTGCCAAGGGTTCTTTAACTGCATAACTTACACACACGGGACCTCTGAAATGTTTTCCAAATTTCTACCCACAAAATTTCTCACTTAAAATTGGCAACTTCTAAAAAGCCGAGCTAATCTTTCTTTCAAAGGATTGAAAGGCTTAAGAAAAACAAAAATACATACATGTAATACAAAGTGTAAATAATGGTCACATGTCTACTATGTATACGCTCAGACTCAAAGTGCATAGGTGTTTAGTCTGTATTGCTAGCTATTATTACTGCCGAGAATCTGACGGTTATACAACTACAGATGTCTATGAGGTGTGAGTCTCTGAATCTGTCCGTAAATTTATATATTATGAGAAAACTAACAGATCACAATAGTGTTGAAAGAGATGACACGTTAAGAGTCTATGAAACAAATTATATAAATATGCTGGACATACAATAGTTCACATTCGACTAAGCAAAAAAGCTGGAAATCCCCGGCGGATTGTTTGTACCTCCATGCTTAAAATAGAGCACTCACTGATGTTTGTTACCGCTTCACCACGAGATCCGAGAACTAATTGCCACCGATCCCGTGCATTTTTCTGTGCTATTCTATGCCATTGATAGTGAACAGTTTGGAGTGTTTGTACCCTCCTGCTAAAATTAGACGGGGATTTCCAGTCGTCCGCTTGGTCGGAACAAATTTATTAAAGCGTAACGTCCACATCCAAGGACATGATTGTTACTTGCAACCATTTGAACACTTTAAATAACATCAATATGTCACTCAGTTCTAACTCGCTAAATCTGTGTGTCAGTCTCTTGTGTTCTTTAATGCCGCAAAAACCCACTGGCATTCAGTGTAATCCGTGGAACTTTTGCAGACATTTCACCGTCACTGTTAGCCACTGACCTGACGGAACAGACGGAGTTTATCACAGAGGAGGACATGCTGGATGAGCAAGAAGATTGTGGATATCCAATATTGATTCTCTCCGTCTGGATCTCTGGTGGTAGCGGGCAATGTCAGGTTCAGATCTATCTGGCCTATTCCCAACCTCTGTAGTGACACGTTTGGGAGACATGGATTCTGGCAGGCAGGCAGTCACTCACTCACTCACTCACTCACTCACACTCACTCACTCACTCACTCACTCACTCACTCACTCACACACAGACACAGACACACACATAAATAAATGATAGAAGCACTGTGGCCACTCCTATGTGGACCAAATTACAAACGGACAGATCCGCAGACGTATCCGCCAACGCTGTGGCATCAGGGAAGACTTTCTTTCAACGGTAAAAACAAGAAAATTGAGATGGTACAGTCAAATAACAAGATCCAGTGGCCTTGTGAAGGAGTACTGTATTTCAAAGAGCAGTGAAAGGAAAGCGGAAAAGAGGAAAGTAGAACAGAGGATGGATCACCAACAGCCAGAAACTGACACTAGAAACTAGTTGAGATCCAACACTGAGTCCACAATTACAGTGAAGGGAGACTAAAATTGCACACATCGTCAGAAGGCGCCTCGTTGATTCCAGATTAGGTTATGGGGGGCTAAGAGGAAGACTAGTAACAGAATCACTCTCGTTCACAACAGTTGAGAAAAGACTAAAAGGCCGTGTAATTTGTCTGTAAAATAGGTTGCAGAAATCAGTTGAAAGGTTATTTGTAAACTGCATGCGGTAGTTTGTCTAAGATATCACAATGGCTAAATCTGTCATTCTGAGTTGGGGAAGGCTGAAGGAGCTATTATTGTGTGTCCCATAAAAATCGCTCATCTCCCAGTAGGTCAGCCAGTTTTCTGTTGTGCTCACGGTAAAAATCGGACAGTAGTGCCAGGGTCTCGGGCAACATAGGTCCCAGTTGATCTTTCTTGGGATTTGTGTTCTTCAGCGGCGTTTTGAGCAGGAGTTGGAGGGCCTCTGGACTGAGTCGAGCTGAAAGGGCAAAAGGAACAAGAGGCATGAGAAAAGGAAGATTTGTTATGAGGAGTAAAATATTCATGAAGGCGTCATGCAAAATGTAATGCGTTAACTAGTAACATTTCATTGTGGCATGTAAGACGGCTAAATGAAACACTTTCATGTGCAGTTCGTGTTGATCCTTGTAGTTAATGATACATGTAGTTATTAAATCACCTGGGTCTTGGCCCAGTTAAGACTATAGTGAACTGATGTTACAGCTACACTGCCGATATACTAACTGGTGTACTGATATCACATTTGTGAGAAAGACAAAGGAATGTAATTTTACTCTATGGTATCATTTTATAAAATAGAAAAAGACTGTCCAACCGGCAACTAACACAACAATTTAGAAAAATTTTTGAAAAAAGCA
>JBCAUA010440618.1:0-17691 GCA_038406235.1 Peronia verruculata | reverse complement strand
CAAAGAAGAGTGCAAGGAATTGATTTGGGACAATCCTTTGGGAACTCTTTGTCTAGTGGTCGGGGGGTGATTGACAGAGGGGAGGGATGGGTGGGGGTGGGGTTGAGGAAGGAGGAGAGTTTAAAAAGTGTGTGTAACTGGAGGGGGTGGGGGGGGGGGAATAAAATGTGAGTATAGAAAAAGGCAAGAGATGATGAGATTGAAATAAGGGCTGAATGTGAGAGAGAAAGCAATAGTGTGCGGTATGAAGAGAGATGGGGGGAGGAAAAGGGGGAGCGGGGGGGGCAGAACTGGCGAGGGCGTGACTGGGACCGAAGTATTAAACTTGAGACAGGTCGAAAATATCAACGACGCCCGGACGACAACAACAACAACGCGTTTCCTATCCTATAGTTCTTTTGGGACTGGGATGGCGTCCAAGTCTGTGTTTTTCATAGTCCTTTACGGGCCAACAACACTGAGTGATAGCGGTGAGTGGAGTCCGAGACAGAGGGGGGGTGGGTTGTCGACAATCGGTATGTAGCCTGTGGTGAGGACAGTCCGGGGGGGGGGGGGGGGAAGGAGGAATGGAACATGGGAGCTAAAGGGAAGAGAGAAGAAGTTCGATAACGGGAAATAAGATACAAGATGTGATTTTGGAGTGACGTAAAGGAGGATAAAGTGAAGAAGCATTGACAAGGAAGATGAAACTATAGTTACACCTTTTAAGAGCTTAAAATAACTAACAGTGCAAAGATATGGTCATGGTGGGAGTGGGGAGGAGGGATTAGAGAGAAGCGAAGGTTGAACAAGAAAGGATGGACACAGGGAATGAAGCTGAGAGTGGCGCCTTGTTTGGTGGGCGAGCAGGAGAGGAAAAGACAGAATAGCATAGGGTGAGAAGTGCAAAATTCAGCTGAGCGATAATAACAACAGCCATCGGACAACTACCGGTATAACAAGACTGTAATTAATGGATTTTGGCAAACGCTCTTTTTCAGAACAGTTTAACATTTCTCCATTTATTCATAACTGAATAAAGACTAACTATAATTTCTTACTTTAGCAAAACGCATTTTGTTTTCCTGCAGATGATTGTTCGAGAAATCACGAGTTAGCTTTGACATCTTTAGTTTCATAGAATGCAATGATAGTGTCTATAGACGATGTTTTCATGTTGTTCACAGTTATATCGATCTCCGCGGGGACTAGCTCAGTGATGATGGAAAATAGACGCTTTCACAAAGCACATTAGAACAGTTGCTGGATTTAAATGTTTCGAAGGCCTGAGTCGGCTCCCCAGAGAATTTTTAGTATGTTTTCACAAGTGTTTGTAGCAAGATTGGGAAAGGGGAGAGCAAGAGGAAAGGGGGGGAGGGGAGGAGGGGGAATGGTTAGTGTCTACAGTCATAGGAATGGATTGTCCGGATGTGATAATCAGTCGGTCAGTCCCGGGGATGGGGGGCGGGGGGGGGCATTGGAGTGAATGTCACTGAAGTGGACAGGCCTGTGACTCAGTTTGGTACATTATCAAAATGTAAGAAGTTTGACACTGTCACAGCTCTACCATAGCGGCACATAAGGTTATTTTTGGCATGTGTGAGATAGTGAGGAAAAACTAAGCTTATAATAACACAAATCATGCAATGAGGCATGCCATTGCCATTCATTTGAAGGAATACCTATAGTAAGTCTGTTGGCGTATTTCTTGTTCTCATGACTTTATCTGACATCTCTGATGCTCAGAAATGCCATGAGACATGAGCTGTGTTTTCACGTAAAGTTTAGCCTATGGAGATGGAAGCGGGAGCGATAGAAGTCGATAGTGATGAGATGGTCCGAATACGGGCCCTCATCAGCGAAAACCAACTAACAATCCAAATATACTTCTCTTGATTAAATTTGAAACAAACAAGCAAGCAAACAAAGAGGACGAAGAGTAAAATTATTCGTGAATTTACCTAAACCTCTCTCACCAGCAGAAAATCAAAATGTGGAACCTAATCCAATCACACGTTATTGCACCATAGAGGAGCAAAATTTATGAGAGTCAAACAAACACGTTGTTTATCATTGTGTTTGCTCCGTCCCTGGCCTCATGCCATACCCATCCCTGTATCGACGAGTAGAGTGGAGGAGGGGGGGGGGGGAGGGGTAGCCTCAATGAAACACAAAGACATCGAGAAAGTTTTATTCCATTTCTCGGATGTGAGACAGGATCAGATGAACTTTGACAAAACGCTTTTTCCCTGGAAGTTTCTGTCTCGAGAAAATGGCGATCAGATCATAGCAGTAATTATGGAGGGCATTTTTAGAGTGGTTGTTCCCATACGGTTAAGACTCTAAGAGCTTTGCAATCTTTTATTGCCCCTACATAGCCAATGGAGATACTGGCAGTCGTTCTCAGGTTTCTGGGAAGCATACGCGTGCCTGCCTCTTTGGCACTCAAATACTGGTCTAGATATAGTTTTGTTCTTTGACGCATAATGAATGAAATGCAGTTTTTTGGGAGTCTAAATGCTGCAGTAGGTGGCCTTTATATAGGCATATCGTGGAAAATCATAGTATCAGAATAAGTGCGGAAATAATTTGTAAATTGGGATGAAAAACAAAAAAAGGATATTTTGTCGGAGTAGACCAGAATCAAGATACGATCACGTCGGGTGGGTCACATGGTCCTGGAGCTTATCAGTGCAGGTCAGACCTGCCTGACCCAGTTCTTTACAGTTCATAGACTGCCTGGCTGCCACCGTCAAACTCTCCACCCACCCCTCCCCTCTCCACCCCGTCACCCTCTGTCGGCCCAGTCCCACGGGGATTGGAAAACACTCTAGTTAATGAGTTTTGTACATAATGTAGTTGGAACCCTTCCCTCTGCCCCATTAGACAGGGCCCATACATACAGTATACATACATATTATCTTTGCTGGAGTGGTATTTGATGAGTGGTGTTGGCATCTGTTCTGACCAGCAAAAATGTGGTGGAAAAAAAAATACTTGATTGTATCAGCATACAAGAGATTGGCTTTACTGGGATTTTTATTGCCGCACAATATTGTTGGGATTTGTTGTTTTCTGGCTAGAGGCTTAAATCAATCTGTCAGAATGGATGAATGGCTGTAAATGATGTCCTAGTGTGCCATCTCTCTGCATGTTGTCTCTTTGTCCAGTTTTTCTGTCTGAATGTTTGTTTGTCTATTGTTTTGTCTATATAAGATAAGATGGGCTTATAAAAGATAAACCTTATTTGTTCTCAAAAGCAGACTCATTCATTGCTGATGAGACACAGAACATTCAAACACTCAGGTGCTTAGAGACAAAAACATCACACATATTGTCAGAATAAGACAGACTCAAGAAATAGCATCAGGTGAATCGTGGTCAAATGCTTAAGAAGACTGTACCTACAAATCAAAACCATGAATCTTTTTCATCAGAGAACAAAAATTGAGTTTGATTTTACTTTTCTTTTTTTTTTTTAGATGAAAGATTATTGCAAATTCTGCAGTACTTGAATAATATGTGATGAAAAGTTAAGATGTATCAATAGCCACAACAGGGACAGTTTGTTAAAATTTGCAGACGATAATGTTTTGTAGAAAATGTACATAATGTGTATCTTTGGAATACATCATAACTTTACCATTTAGTATAGCTTTTTTATTGATTCAGGAATAACTTTCTCAGTTGCTTTGTGTTCATTGTGCATACATTTAACAGAAATTATCATATATTTGTGGTTCTTTGCTATTCTATATCATCTTGAGTATTTAATATCTTGAATTTGATGAATTTATTCACAGGTTATTGCTAAACTCAGGATTAACTTTATCTGACAATGATCTGTATGTGGTGGATATTAATTGAACATTTGTTTGTTTTTCAAGATAGTATTTCATCGTTTTTATTTTCTGCAGTTCATTGCTGATCATGTAGAGACCAACAGCCTATTCCATGATGACAAAGAGTGCCAGCAGCTAATTATGGAAGCCCTCAAGTACCATTTGTTACCAGAACGCAGATCATCATTCCAGTCACCCCGCACCAAACCCAGAAAGTCCACAGTTGGAGTTCTGTATGCTGTTGGCAGCATGGAGTGTACCAAAGGTTTGTTTTTGTCAGCTGTGGCCTTGTTTCATTCATTTTTAGTGAGAAAATTCTTAATTGTAAACTGCCTACAATCAGTGAATTATAAGAAAAGTTAAGTCAGATCATAAGTGTGTGGAGTGGCAGCCAAGTGAAAATTTTGTTGGACAGTCATAAGCTTAATGCACTTGTTGATTTGCATGTAAGATTTAATCAAAGTGGATTGACAGTTATAGAGTATTCAAAGACAAATAGCAATTCAGAATCTGAAAATCATTAAAATTGTCTATGATGTAGCTAATCTTCACATCCATTTGGTGTTCTACTTTTGTTTTGAAATCCAGGTCCCACTAGTATAGAAAAGTATGACCTGCGGACCAACACCTGGACCCAGGTAGCCAACATGTCTGGGCGGCGGCTCCAGTTTGGTGTGGCAGTGCTTGATGACAAGCTGTTTGTGGTCGGGGGCAGGGACGGACTGAAGACCCTCAACACGGTGGAGTGCTATGATCCCAAGAAGAAAACTTGGACTCTGATGCCACCAATGTCCACACACAGACATGGCTTAGGTAGGTCAGGGACTAGAAAGACAGGTGTAGGAAAGGACTGGATGCAAGATAGCGATGGGGAGATCAAGGAAAGAAACAATGCCAAGAAATTCTTTCTTAGCCACACCTGTTCAGAATTACAGATCCATCAGCAGGTTTCAAGATTTCTGTAAAGGGCATGAATAAACATATATTTCATTCTTAACTTCTCATTTTTTTTTTTCCCTATTTCTTTCATATTTATGGAACTTATTAACTTAACCTGTATATCTGTTATGTTGGTGTGACTATAAGTAGAAGCTCAGAACATTGCCTTGGATCATTATGGAAAAAAAAAACATTGAATGTAATGGTGATGAAAGAAACCAGCAAATTGTGAGTGGCACTTCACTGCACACATAAATGCATATATTATTACATGCTCCGAGATCAAGCTTTGAGATTGGTGTGACATGTAGGTGGAAAAAAACCCATCAAGAATCATCACTGTAATTATGTTTGAAGAATATGGTCATACTGGAGAGTCACAATTTTCAAGCCCTGATTCTAAATCTCAAGAATATTGCCCTCTAAAAATTTGAGATCAAAATCTTTACAACACCACTGCCGCTGCTCAGAACGTAATTATAATTTTCTTGCTTTTGGTCCTTAATCTGACAAGGTGTTGGAGTTCTAGAGGGTCCTATGTATGCAGTGGGAGGACATGACGGCTGGTCCTACCTCAACACAGTGGAACGCTGGGACCCCCAGGCCAGGCAGTGGAGCTATGTGGCCCCTATGTCCACTGCTCGCAGCACTGTGGGTGTGGCTGCCCTCCATGGAAAGTGAGTGCTCAGCGCAAGAATGGGCTAGTTCTCTGTCCATGTTTTATGTCTTGTCAGACCACATCTCTGCCATTCTAATTTTTAAAGTTAATATTTCATGCTCTCTCCCACATCATAGTACTGTTTATATGGACATTCAATTTAGTTCGATCAGATAAAGACTTGGTATTATACTTCACCTCTGCCTGTGTGAATATAATCTGGATTGTTTAATCTCTATACAGTTCATGGTCCTATCATATTGACTCACAATGAAAATGTATGCATATTTTGACATGTGAATATTTATTTTTCACTTTTCCAGTGCCAACATGCTTTTGTTGTAAAATAGTGGGGTTTTTTTTTTTTTTGCTCAGATTTGCAGTTGTTTCCTGTTATGTTAGAATGAGCTGTTATATTGTAAATATTTACAGTAGAAGCTCCTGGTCTGTCAGTTGTCTACTCTGAACTTGTGCAGGCACTTCTGAGAACTACAGAGCTTTTTACATTGTAACTGGCATGGCATGAAATAAACTGGAGATATTGAGTTCTTGTAATGCCATAAAGGCCACAGAGGCTGGAGAGCCAGTGTGGTACTCATAGTTCATGACAGCCTTGTGCTTCAGAAGGACTGGGACAGTAAAGTAATGGTTCATGGTGTGATGTGATGTTTGTATGATGTGTCACTGAGATTTGGAAAGTGTCAACCAGGATAAATGTTAGAACTTTGTAGAGGGATACAGAGGTCTAGATGGCAGCATTTTCAAGTGCCAACATGTAACATACATTGTGCTGATGTGCCGTTAAACCTCAACACACAACACAAACATCTCACAGAAAGTCAGATTGTTGATCTGGATGTGTCATTCATCATGGATAGAAGAAACTAATTGATGCTGACATTAGTGAGATCCTAGCAGTTCCTGACCTGACATATTTCTGTCCTCAGACTGTATGCAGTGGGCGGCAGAGACGGCAGCTCTTGCTTGAAGACAGTGGAATGTTTTGACCCACACACCAACAAGTGGACACTCTGCACTCCCATGTCCAAGAGACGTGGCGGTGTTGGTGCTGCTAACTGTAACGGTTTTCTCTATGCAGTCGGTGGCTATGAGGCCCCAGCCACCAACCCCAGCAGCAGCAGATTTGACTGTGCAGAGAGGTAAAATTTTTACATTTTTGCATGTCACTTTCTGGCTTTAATAAATGTATCTGACAGACCCAGGTCTTCTTCTTCATACCAGATAAATCTACACAATAAATTCATAAACTATGAATTCTATTATACCAAAGTTGGGAATGGTGTTGTAATAAGTCTTTGGTGTAATGCTCAACTGTTAGCACAACCTTATAACTCTTATCCTAGATGTAAAAGCTCAGAATCAATTTCCAAATATAGACCTTTGCATCAGAGATTTTCATCCAAGCTTAGCCAGAATCTATTGAAAATACAGGAAATTTGCTCATGGTTCAGCTTTTTGGATTGTTTGTCCATTGTCAGGCTTTTTGAAGACTCTCTTTTGCCAGCTATGATTTTTTGTTTTTTTCTCAGTAAATAATAGATATTGTGAAAATCAACGTCTTAACAATAGAGCAAGTACTTTACAGTGGACATTCATGTCTTATCTAACAAATTAGACAAAAAGAGGAAGTTCTTTCACTTCATTATTTTTCAGACATCACATCAGTTTCTTCAATTCATTGTCACTGCTTAGAACTTTTAAAGTTAGTATTATAGCACTCAAAGAAAGTGACATCTATATTCTCTCTTAACTGTACCAGATATGACCCCAAAACAGACCAGTGGACAATCATCGCCCCTATGAGTAGTCCCAGAGATTCAGTGGGATTGTGTCCCTTAGGAGACAAACTCTTGGCTGTTGGAGGCTATGATGGTATGCAATACCTGAATGACGTGGAATGTTACGAACCTGTGAACAACGAATGGATTAAAGTGAGTCACTTTGTCTGAAAACAATGCGTTCTTAGTCCTGTCTGGAGCAAGGGCCATCAATAATTTGTCGGCCCCCAGCTCCAAAACAGAGGAGAAAGAAGTTAAATACATGCAGTGGTTACAGAAAAGTCCAGAGATAAATTTGAGAGCAGCTTTAGACTTCTGTCAGACATCCATCAGTGTATATCCTTGTGGTCTTTGCTGTCTAGAGGAGTTGAAAACAGAATGCCAGATTTATCATCATGTCAGAGATCTGTTTGTCCAAGGCAGTTCTTAGATTGCTGAAAAAAAAAGAAACTCAGTTTTGAGTCCACATGAACTACGGAAATGTCTCATTTTCATTTTAGTGTTTATGATTCGTTTATTTTTAGTGGGTGGTTTTTGGATATTTTTTGTGTGTGTATTTTTTATTTGTTTTGCAAGAATTACTCCATTATTGATTTTGTCATATATAGTATCTTGGGTGCAAAACTTACCCCAGTAATCTGAATCTTCACACAATTAGATTATTCAATGACCAAAATTGAAGAAAATTATTCATTTTCTTCCTTGCTTCTAGGTTGCCCCCCTTTGCACCGGCCGAGCTGGAGCCTGTGTTGTCCACGTACCCAACAGCTGACTAGGCAAATCCTGCAACGCCACCAATCGAGCCTACGCTCTCGCCTTGCTCAAGAAATGGCCGTCCGGACTTTTTGCCCTGAAACAGTCGCGGAGTGCTCACCTGGATGTCTGGAAATAGAACATCTCACATCACATTGCTCTGTGCTTTCAGGTCATATCAGGAACTGCGGGGAAGGGAGAGAAAGCTGCTGATGTTCCTTTGGCACTGTGTGAAAAGGGATCCAACCATTCTGAAGTGTGGCCCATCAACTACAAGATCTTCATCATCTGTCATGTACATCCACCGGTAACATAATTATAAAGACCCAGATCTGCAACAAAGCTGAGGTCTGACATATTCGTCTGCAAAGAGCATATCATGAATAAGTATAGCTATATACAAAAGAGAAAATACAAGAGAAAGACACAGAGAAATATTTCAATTTGAAAGCCAAGATCAATGTATAGAGAGTGCCCACACTGCCACATAGTTAAGCATTTATCACAACAAATATTCCCAACCCTCAGTTATTGCCAAGATATGCAGTTTTTTCAAAGGAGATCAAGATACGAAGGTTGACAGGTTGGAACTGTATCTAACAGATAGATGGAACCATTTGCTTAATGCTCACACAAAGCTGTTCATCCTTCATCACTTGTACCAGAAGGTGCACCATGTTACCACCAAGGGAGGAGCCCCAACAAACTGACCAAAGCAATAAGTGGAGATCAGCCTGAGATACTCAGCTTTCCCTCTCAGCCCTTCAACCGTTTCAGCACCAGTGAATTCAGACATTTTTTTCAATTCTCATCTTCATCTGCTCATCTGTGGTAGAAAAATAAAAAACTTTTCTGGTGAATGCTATCAGTTTTGACAGATATTTAATTCTCTGTAACCAGAACAGCTTTTGAACAAAAAAGTGATATTATCCTTGAGTTGAATTCAGAGTTGAATTTCCACAGACTCATGGTGAGACCATTTAGTACTGTCAGAATGTGGATATGCCTTCAAAGTTTGTGCTCTGAATTTACATAAGAAGTCATTCCCAGCAGAGTGTCTGGTATGTCTCTCCGAGCTGTAGAGGATTAAATTAGCTAAGAAACACAATAGATTTTTGGTCCACTAAATGAGCAAGTGATTGACTTCAGACAAGGTGGTGATTGCAGGAGCGAGGAACCAACAATCAAACTGATTTTTGCCTGGATTTTGTTTTTTTTACCTTTGTTTTGTTTATTGGTTGACCAAGCTTTATGGTCCAGCAAAACATTGTTTGCTATTGTTTTACCTTTGCATCATGTGTACACACTGACAATGCTTACCTTACACACTGTACACAATCACATTGATAGAACAAGAACAAAAAGACAGAGAGAGACATTACTCTCACCATCTAACGTGCTTATTTCCACTGAATGTATAAGAGACAGGATATTGACTGTTTGTGTAGGGGCAGAATTTGAGCTTGTTTGATTTAACATGAAAACATGTTATTTCTATAGGTCATACTTGGTCACACATTGATACACTGATCCTGACTCGTTGTTGCTGTTCCCATTGATTTTTTTATATTTTTTTTTGGTATGCATATGCAGGATCAGGTTGTAAGAAATCACATGTATTGCAGTGTAAGGCAATGAAAACATTTCACAAAAACATATCAGGACTTTAACTTTAGAATCTCATCATAACAGTTATGTTTTTAGTCTAGTAGAGGCAATGCCAGAGATCAAAATTGGGGGGGGGGGGGGGGGGGGGGCATTACTGGTTTTTTTTTTAAGTTGTTTTTTTACACCAGCCCATCATTATTTGAATTACTTGTGCTTCAAAAGCTAAATGATTTGGCTTGATTTGTTATTCATGTTCATATTTTCACATAAGATTCTGTTTCTCTCATGTCGTTCAGATTTGTCATTAGTAGTTCCTGTATGTATCTGTCACTGTTAATGCCTTTATTCAATGTCTGCTTGTGACATCTGGTGTGTATGACAACCACTGTGTTCATGTTAGACATGACAGCTAATTTCATTTTGACATGAATGTTGACGTAGGGTTGGTGACAAGTTGAAATCAGCCTTATGCCAAGACATCAAATTTTACACGAGAGGGGAAAAAAAGCATCAAAATCTCTTACAAATTTTGACCTAAATCTGAATAAAAATAACAAATGATTTTTCTTTTCCTCCACAGGGGTTTTTAAATTTTAGTTGAATTTACCTTTGAAATTAGTGTCAGATTTTCAAGATTGGCTGATTTCATTATGCTGCCAGCAATATACCATAAGTGCATCCCAAAGCCCTTGTTAGTATTGTCTACATGTATTTGGACTTGGTGGAATTGTCAATCATACATAACAGATAATTAAATGAATAAAATAGGTCAGTCAAAAGATCGTTGGCCAGTGAAAGTTATCACGCAGCTAGGAAGCAGATGCAGCCTGGTTACAGACTGTACACTGGATCAGATTTTTTTAGTTTGTTTTTATTGTTGTTTCTTGTCAACTGCGCTTTTTCTGTTTTACCAGTATAGAGTTTGCGCCAAGTATTTTGTAAGTCACCTTTCATTAGGATACCCAAGATACCATTGAAGATAAAACAAACAGTTGCATTTGGTCATGAAGGTCATGGGAAAGAAAACTGATAAAAACTTATATTTCCCTCATCTCAGTAATTGTTTAATCATGCAGTCATCGGCTACACGTTGAAAGAAAATACAAAAGCGCAGTGATTTCAGTGTTTTGTGGATTATAGTGATGTTACACTTGAAGTAAGGGAAATAATTCATAATATATCCACTATTAGCATTATGAATCAACAGTTATTTCCCTTATATTTCTTCCAACTCCAAACTGTAGTAGCCTAAGTGATCATAGTGAGCGCCATTCACAGTACAGTTCTAGAATACTCAATACAGTTTTTAGCCTCATAAGATCTGAACACAGCCATAAGTTTTATTCTTAGAGAGATTCCAATCTTTTTTAATGACATCGTGAATTTTCATGCTGCATTTGTTTTTTGTTTTTCAGTCACAGACATATTCAGTGGTGTTCAGAGTTGCACCAGCTGACAGTGATGGCTATAACTCATCATTCTAATGGAGAAAGTGCTTTTTTCCTTGTTAGCTCATGTTGTCCAGATACCGGAAGGATCAGAATTTTTTTTTTTTAATTTTATTTTTGTTCATGTGTCTTTTGAGCATCCTCACTATTTATTACTATTGTATTTTATAGGATTTCAGCAGGACAAAATTCCAACATTCCACTCATGTGTTTGTCTCCTCATTTCTAGTACTCTGCCATCATCGTCAGGATATGCAGTCATGTGGTTAGTGATAGCAATAAGAAAAATTGTCCATGCATTTCTACAGCCCATGGTTCTAAAGCAGTTCTTATGTTTTATAGAGCAATCAGTAATGCTAGGCTGGGGAAAAGACGAAGTCGGTTGATTTTTTTCAGACAAGAGGTATGTCAAAAATGTGAGAAATTTCTTAGCCTTATAAAATACATGTATGTACAGGACTGTTTTAGTTGAATATTTGATCCAGTCTATGTGTATTTTGTTTGTTTTTTTTTCATAGTTTCCTGCATGTTTTATTTTGTAATGTAAATTTGGCTTCATTTAACAATAGCACATATGATCTTCTACTTGGCAGCTGTCAATATTTTGTCTCAGTCTCTGTTGTAGATAACACCCATCAGCTTTGTATTATTCATGGAAATACATGTATTGAAGTTCATTTTTCTGTTTACTGCTTCTACATCAGTCATCCAGTTATTGGTATTTCATTTTTTTTTTTTTTTTCTTAACACAAAGCACGAGCAGTTACTGCGGCTCTTGCCACAGAGAAATCCTGTCATCCATCAATCTGAACACAGTTTTTAATGGCCAAAATGTACAAACTGAGCATTGTTTTTTTTTGTTTTTTTTTTTAAATTCTTTTGAATGCATCATTATGATAAAATATGTTTGTGGATTTGGATATGTTTACATTGCATTACATACTTGCTTATTTTTTTGCATTGGATGTCATAAAAGTTATAGATATTTTAAACATTTGAACTCAATTCTCATTCAATTTGTGGACAAACAGACCAGAGAACATTAGTCCGCTAAAGTTTGGATTTGATTAACCTTTTGTTGTTGTTTTTTTTAATTAGAGTTACAGGAAGTGCAAGATTTTGTTTTTTTCTTTGCTAGAGCACAAAACAAAAAATATTTCCTCTGTTGAAGATGTCAGATATTTATGGACAAAAGATCTGGTTTGACATCTAATAGAAAGAAACATTGTGTTCATTACTTTTTCACAAAAATAAAAATTCAAAAAAACGAAATTACCTCCCATAAGATTCAGGCTGATATAACCCCAACAAGGGACTGCAAGCCTAAAGTGCGATACAATACCATAAAGTTCTTTGGAGACCAGGATCTTCCACCAGCTATGCAACCTTTGATGTATGTCTGTCTGGTATCGCTATGTCAGGCATTTGTGACTGGCAATCTATCAACTCTTGTCATCTAGTGCCTTGGTCAATAAATAACTGTTCAGCAGGTCATGTACAGTACACTGTATATGTGTGGACATCCTCTTGATGATATGTAAAATCCTACACAAATACAGAGGATTGTTGGTGCAGGCCTATAGGTCTGGAGTCCAGGATGGTTCTTTATTTGCACTGAAGACAGATTCATTTAATACTCACAACTATCTTCTCTGTATTATTGCCTTTTTGATCATTTGTCACAGATAACATATAGTTTGTGTACTGCCCGGTATCATCTTAATAAAATATATGTCTCTCTGTAAGCAGTATATAAAAATAATGTTTTCAGCTTTCAGAAACATCCAAGACTGAAATTGTCAACTCTAAATCAAGCTTTGATATGTTTCAAATGATAAACCACTCCCAGTCAGGCAAAAATTATTGTTTTAGAAGTATAGATTTGAAAACCTTGTTTAATATGAAATTTTCAACAGCATTTCAGTATGGAGTTCCCACAAATCTTCAGGTCAGACTGTTCACAGCCTGTGTCTACCACTATGAGCAACACCAGACTTGAGATTCCATGTATTATACATGTGTACACAGCTGTTAACTTCACATGTAAAACACCCACTACAAGCTGATTGCACACTGTTCTGTTGCCTTTCACTGAAATTGTTGATAAAAGTTCTCTTCTTTATCAACTACAAATAACACAATTGGTGAATCTTTGCTCAATCATATGTCATGATGAGTGAAAAAAAAACAAAAAACATCAAAAGTAACAGTGGCAAGCATGCAAGTCAAAAATTAGATCAAGTGATGTTCTTGTCTTGAAATGTTCCTTGGAAGCCCTCTTGCGTCATGTCTTTGTATGGTTACTATAATTTCCCACCAGTTAATTCACATCGTATAAAAGCACGATATAACTGTTACTGTTGATATTATGTTCTGTGTGCTTTTCATGTGGTTTTAACATGTCATATGAGACACGAATGAGTCTTTCAAGAATAGAGTTGAAATAAGAGAACAAGAGGCTATAATCTTCATTCTTCATACATAGCTTAGGTCTGCCAGTTACTTTAGTGGATCTCAGGTGACAAAACAGGTGTGTGTGGTTATGATGAATGTTTACATTTGAACAGGAAGTTTTGTAGTAGCAACAATGGAACACTATTGAAATCACATGGATTAAACCTAGTTTTGGTAGATGACAGCAAAGTGACAAATGAAGTTGCATATTACCTGATGTGGGAAATACTGAAGGAGAATGAAATAAAGTGGAGGACAAGGAAAGTGTCTCTGAACTTATATGTAAAATGCTATAGCTCAAATAAGGAGAAAATGTGGGCTACCTTGTACTGAATAAAGCAGCTATGTTTTAACGTTCATGTATTTTTATAACTCAAGTGTCAAAAGATTGCTCAGTTCCAAAAGTGGGTTTCATATTTTGTGCCGATAGATCCTTTAAGATAAGATAATGTTTTGCCCATATGGAAGCTGTTATAGTTTGATACCTAACTGTAAATGTTAATTTTAGAAAGATTACACGGTTTCATCATCTGGCCTTGATTCTAATGGTAGCTAGTAATACTTACAGGCTTAAAGCCCAAGCAAGCTCTTTAGTCACAAAGACTGAGCCATGGATACCAATGACAAGATCATGACCTGGCCATTTGCACAGTTGATAAACTAATTTTTCTGCTTACATTATATATATGTTATCTATCATGTACATGTAAAGAGTCCGTGCCTTGTAGCTTATCTAGTATGGTATGCGTCAGCTGTCTCCAGATCCAGACTTTTCCTGTATTATAGCAGTCCACATCATTATTGCTCTACGATCTGGCAAAAAGTTAACACTTTTGAGATATTGATAGAAAACTGTTCATACATGTATAAGGTAGCAGAAACCATTTTTTATCTTGTTTTGTTTTGTTTTTGTTTTGTATTGTTTTTTTTTTTTATGCCATTGAGATATTGTCAAATTCATGTAAAATTCTTTTAATACATTTCTTTAATGACGTTGTCTAGCAGCTTTCATGCTAAGAAATACCATGAGACATCTGTTGTATTTTGGCATAAGGCTGACTTGTGCCAGTATCGTAGAGCAATCAGGACATGCTACAATGTACTTTGTTGATATATGTTAAATGCTTTTCTTTCTATTTACTCCTGCACCCTTAGCTGCAATTGCCCACATACGATGTAATTTTTTTTCTTTCTTCATACATTGTGGTATTTTGTATTGTTACCATATTTTTGTTTTCTCTGTCATTGAAGTTCGAATTGGTTGAGGTTTGCCTATGGTTAATCAAATGTGTTCACTTTATGTTTTGCTGGAGAGGTTTCATCTTTGGCATTATTAAAATAACTAGGTATGTGTATTATTGTAATATCTACCAATTTATATAGAGAGGGGCATTGTCTGTCTATCAGTGCTCAGCCATATGCATGTGCTGATTAAATCAAAGTGATTGTATGCCCTCGCATCATTTGAAACATACCTGCTTCCCTGTGAAACATCATATGTATTCCACTGAAAAATACTTTCACCTCTGAAATGTATTATTATCTGCACATAGGAAAGACAGTTCTTTGGACCAGTTGGGAATAAATTAGCAGTATCCCACTGGAAGTACCTGAGTTTGACACATGTGTTCCACAAAAAAAAAAATTCCAGTGTTCATTTCTAAATATAGATCTACCTCTGTCCTGATGGAAACACAGTAGTGTGGGCCATTTGGGAGCAAAGTGATATTCCACTGCAAGCATACCTGAGTAACACCCATCCTAATAGGAGATCGTTGTGCTCAGTCCTATAATTTCTCTTTGCCATACAAAAGAGGGATTGAACTAGTAGTGTGGAGATGGAATAAAAATCACTTTTGCACCCTTTGCTTGAAATATTTTTTTAAAACTACAATGTAAGGAGAATGATTTCTTATTTTTATAATTTTATCAAATTTTGGGGAGATCAGTTGTTCAAATGACGAGAAGTTAAGCAATTTTTCCTCTTTACACTGTTTTGCTCAACACTATTTTGTCTGGCAAAGGGAAGAAATAGGGCTGGTCAAAATAAACTCCCTTTACACAAGTTCCTCTTTTGGGAGGGGCAGATAATCTGCAAAATGATCTCCCATTACACACACACACATGAATTTTTTTTTTTTTAAATGTTATTTTCCAAGGAAATATCAGTGTATTCTCATGATTTCACCAACACCAAATATCTGTCAGTCATTACTTTACATGGACCAGTGACTGGAACAAACAGGAGCTAAAAAATGTAAGAGGGGGTTCACAGAACATTGGATAAATCTATCACCTGTATGTCCAAGAGAGCATCTCCAGACATCACTTCATTTAGTTGTCCACTGGACAAGGTCACTAACCTTACAGCACTGTGATGGTCAACACAAGCCATCACCCTATTTAGTTTTTTTGTTTTTTCTTTTTGAAACCTTCTGCACTGTTTTTATTGCGTTTTGTATCATAGTTTAGTACAGTAACATCATCATTTTGCTCCATTATTATCGCCATGAATTTATCTGTAGCTGAGTCAGTTGTGGGTATTGTCATCATTTCCTGTTCCAGTCATGTCACGTAACTTTTCACGTTATTATTGCCTATCATTTCTTTTTTTTTTCCCCAGCAATTATTTTGGTTCCAATCATGTTCCTCTTTCATACTCAATGAGTGTGATTAAACTTTATATTTTGTAAAAAATAAAAATCGAAAAAAAAAATAAATAAAAATTACACACACAAATAATTGAAAATGAATAAATTGCTAACAATAATGTTGATGACTTTCTGCATTTCATTTCTGGTCTTAAGTGTTACGTGTTGGAGAGAATGATGAGATTACTTAGTATGTGTAAATTGCATATGAACGTGAATGCTGATTGCTGTGCCAAGTATGTCAAACATTAAATTTTAGTACCACCATTTTCTTCTTTAGTTTCTGTTCTGGACGTCATGTTCTGAAGTGACTTTTCTTAGCTGCTTCTCTACTCTAGGATTGTTTTTGTTTGTGTTCTAATGTGTTTGTGTGTGTCTTGTGCTGTTATTGTTGTTTCATTTGTTTGTTGTCTTTTTTTGTTTTCTCCTTTCTGGGTAACATGCACAGAATGTTGCCAAATTTCATTACTTTGACTGAAGAGATGACTCTGAATCAGAGAAGTCTCAACAAACCTAGCAGAATACTATAATACATTTTATAATATTAAATCACCTTTCAATGTTCCATATTTTACACACAAAAATTCCTTGATACTTTCCAGTGTTTTCTGATAATTTGTTCATGTTCAACTTTCACAGCAAAATAACGCATAAAATTTAAATAACTGGTGTCCTGCTGGATAGGGCATATCTGTATTTACAAAAATAAAAGAGAAGTGTTGTATTTTAATGTTTACTTTCAATAGTCCTTGTATATGCGAGTCAGAACAAAATTGTTTTCCTTCATTCACTAAGGTGAAACGTTTTTATTTGCCAATGCTTCCCTCACCAGGCGATATGTATTCAGCTAGGAAATATAAGGAATATAATACAACATTTGCATTTGCACAAGGCATTCTTTCTCACACAACACTGGCATAACTTCTAAAATCCAAGATAATCCTGCTTTCTTAGGATTGAAAGGCTTAAAAAAAAAGTGTATGGCTAAGCCATATCATAACCTTCATGTAGATATTTTGGTTGACTGAACTGAATGTTACTCAAGGAAAACATGTTTTTGAACTCACCATACTATCGAACGTACAATTCGGATCAAGCAGCCTCGCGAGTTTATTATTCAATTATTATCGCATCTTTAGAATAACGTAAAAAATGCTACTTTTTTTTGTTGTTTTTATTTGCGTTTTATGTACATAGAAACACAGATCCATATGCAGCAATGTTGTGCGCAAAATTTTGTATGGATCCATTCAGAAGTTTTCGAGTCCATAAGCCTATTGTGAGTTTTCTTGCAATTATATAACATAGACTCGAAGAGAACCCACCGGCTTCATGGGAGAGGTTTTAAACATAGCCCTTCACCTTATAGTGTATAGCCCAGCTTGTGTGTAATGTTGATATTTTAGTTGGTTAAACTGAATGCATGTATTACTCAACGAAAACGTGTAGGCTACGGCCTCCATGGGAGATTTTTAAAAATATATAATAATAATAATAGAGATTGTTTATATAGCGCTTATCCCCGTAATTACAGGCTATAAGCGCTTTACAATCTATTAT